>JXTC01000112.1:402362-448778 GCA_002914845.1 Trema orientale
ATTCTACATCGAATCCATGAGTTATTATATGCGTCTTCACCACATCAAGTATCTTACGCAACACATTGCAACATTCCTTACATGGACAATGAATTTTGCCTTGGTCATTCACAAAACTTTTTGCCCTATCAAGAAATGTCATTGCACCATTCCAATATTCCTTAGAAAAGTAGTTCCTCAAAAGTATCCAACTCTTGTCAACTGACATATTTTTGCAGTACTTGCTGTTTGATGTCAGAACGAGTTAGAAAATATTGTCAAAAATTATATGCATGATTATAATATGTCCTAAATCCACCTATCCACCTTATCACTCCACTTCTAAAGGGTAAGGCCCTATCCCATTCAAGATTACTTTGTTATATGGTTCATCATTCACTCAAATATTGTTCCGTTCACGCTGAAATTCTGGCAGCATTTCCCCACAGTTCCCGTAATTGTGATACAGTTCACACCAGGAGAACACAGAGAGATACCATCAGAAATCGACTAAAGAATAATATTTATAAGTGAATGACAACACATAACGTGTAATCCCAAACTATCCAAACGGGACAATTCAAGAATCGATATCGAGATGCATAATCTTTCATCAACTCCTGAACGGATCTATGCTTATTTCTTTTCGGACTAAAATAATGCATGCATGTATTGAAGTCACTATGTGTACAAATAAATGTAGACATTATAACTGTGAAAACAACCTTTGTCGTGACCATTCTAGTATTCATGATTTAATAAAGGAATTTTGGATTTTTTAAGAGTACATGTACGGGTATTTTACTTACTACAAGGGCATTTTGGGTACTTTCTTAATTAAAATTATTTTTTAAAGATATTTTATTACTTTATCAGTACTTTATTACTATACGGCCATTTTGGGTATTTTAATACTCTAGGGGCATTTTGGATATTTTGTGAATTATATGGGTACTTTTGGGTATTTTATTACTTTATGAGTATTTTAATACTCTAGGGGCATTTTGGGTATTTTGTGAGGGTATTTTAATACTCTAGGGGTATTTTGGGTATTTTGTTAATTATATGGGTATTTTTGGGTACTTTATTATTGTCTTAATTAAATTGTTATCTTTGGGTATTACTCTAAGAGCATTTTGGATATTTTTGACTCAAATTTTTTTTGTATATTTTATTACTTTATTTGTATTGTATTAGTCTAAGGGCATTTTGGGTATTTTGTGAATTATATTGGTATTTTATTATATTTTTTAATTTTATGTATTTTTTATTTAATCTAAAAGTATTTTGAGTTTTTCATTACTCTAGGAGCATTTTGGGTATTTCGATAATTAAATTTTCATTTTTGGATATTTTATAATATTATGACTACTTTATTACTATAGGGGCATTTTGGGTATTTCGTGTATTATATGTATATTTTTAGGTATTTTATTATTTTCTGAATTAAATTATTATCTTTGGGTATAAGTTATTGTTATTATTATACCTTATTACATTAAATTAATTTATTATCTTTGGGTATAGATTATTACCTTTTACTTATTTTGTGTATTATTATTGTTATTATTATAACTTATTAAATTAAATTAAATTAATAATTTATTTAATTATTCATATTATCATTTATTTATTTTTATCATATTTTTAATTATTAGAACATATTTCTAATTAAATTACAAATATAATCTAATCTAATCTAATTTCATCATTTATCATTAAATTAAATCACTGATCTAACATTCATATTAATAAAATTTTATTATTTCTAATCTAATCTAACATAAATCCAAATTTAAATACACAACATAGACTAAAAATTATATTACTTACAAATATAATTTTTTCATATCATTTTCACACAAACATTAATCTCACATATTCAATTTAACCACAAACCAACATAATCTAAAAAATATTTTAATATAACAAAATAAATCCAACAATGTTTCTAAAAATAAAATAATCTCACCATATTACAAATCCAAAATAATCCTACATTGTCTAACAAAAGCACAAATCTAATATAAGAAAATCATATTACACAATTTAAATAATATAAACTAATCTATGATTTTTAACTAATAATATATATCCAAAATTTAATATTAATCTAACCTAATTATTTTCAACTATTATATAAAACTAACATATTATTAACAAATAGATTTAACAAATCTAACGATAATATAATCTAAAAAATATATTCTCATTTTTAATATTTCAAATAATTAATTCACAAAATAGTTTTAATAGTGTAAAAAAAACAAAAAAAAAAACTCACCTTTCAGCCGGTCGGTCGACGGCGAAGGATGACGGCGTCGGAGGAGGAGGTGGCGGCTCAGAAAAAACTGAAAGAGATAGAGAGAGAGAGTTAGAGAGAGAGAGAGAGAGTTAGAGAGAGAGAGAGAGACAAAACAAAAGAAATATAGAGATAGAGTGAGATCAATACCTTGAGATAGAGAGAGAGAACGACGAGTAAGAGTGCCGACGGGTTGGAGAGAGAGAGAGAGGTGAAAGAGAGAGAGAGAGAAAACCGTTTGTGAAAAAACAGACGAAGAAGATGATCTGCAAGTTTTTATGTTGCAGGACCTATAGCAGCGACAATTGTCGCCGCTATAGACGATAAAATGTCGTCGCTATAGCCTCAACGATACCGTTTTAATTTTAATTTTTTTCGGGTTAAATTTGGGCGGTCATTAATTACCCGCCCAAATTTTCGGGTTCCGCTATAGCGGCGACACATTGTCGTCGCTATATCATTTTTAACTTTTTTTTATTATTTAATTCGTATTCTAAATTATAAACAAATTTTTAAAACGCTATAGCGACGACAGAATGTCGTCGCTATAGTATTTTTAAATTTTTTTATTAATTAATTCAAATTTTAAATTATAAGAAAAATTTAAAACCTCTATAGCGACGACAATATGTTAACGCCATAGAGTCTGATATTTTCACTATTCCCCGTAAAGGCGCCTACTTTCCTACAGATAATTACTGTACAGAGGCGCATTTTTTCGTACAATCTATAGCGACGACATTTCTGAGTCGTCGCTATGTGTTACCCTTTGGCCACGATATTTGTCGTCGCTATAGGGTTTTTGGTCAAATTTCTTCTCTTGACCTTCAATAACGACGACTTCCAGGTTGTCGTCGCTATAAATGGAGTCTATAGCGACGACAATATGTCGTCGCTATAGATGTCGTCGCTATAGACCTTCTTTCTTGTAGTGCTAGTTCTGCTCTACTTAAAAAAATAAAAAGTAAAAGTTATAGAACTTGTTTACTAATCCATAATAAAAACTAATATCCTAAATAATGAGTGATTAATTTATTCACAAATCAAGTATTATCCAGCTCAAATAATTGTAAATTCTCAAGCATTTTTGTTAGTTTGATGTGTTTTTACTTTATTTTTATAGTTCTTGTGAATAAATTAGAATCAAGAAGAATTGGTGCCAAACATGGGTATTTGAACCCATTTGGATTGAATTTGAGACCGACACGAATGCAACATAATGAAAATTAGGCAAAACGGAGCTAAAACAACAAAAGAGCGCACCCGAGAAGAAAGGTGTCGTGCTGAATCTCTAGAACCCAGAGCGCTGCGGTACTCTGCTGCTTCCGAAAATGCGTTTTTAGCGAGATTTTAGGTAAAATCTCGGCCATTAATTGTATCCGATTGAATGGTTCAAATTCCCTCCGTACTAGATCATTTTAGAGCCCTTTAAATATACACTTAAGTCTCCATAGCAAGTGTAGAGAGTTAGAGAGAAAATACAAACTTGAGAGCTCAAAACTCATAAAGAGGGAAGAGCTTGGAGCTGGAAACTTGGAGAGTAAACTTGAGTGAGTTACTGAAAGAATTGAAGTTTGAAGTTCTACCTCCACAAAAGAGTTTTTTTCATTCTCTTTCTCACCCTATTCTCATTTGAATTTTGTATTATGCTTGATTATTGAACATATTTGGATATATATATGAAATTTTTATTGAGATGAGTGTTTGATTATCCTATGTTGAAATAGTTATTATATACTAGGGAAATGATATAGCTTATACTTTGATTCTATGTCTTGATTTTCAATATGTTCTTTGATGTTGTTCTTGAATTTATTTATATTATTCTATTCTTAATGTTTCTCAATTAATTGGCCATTAATTAGATGAATTGATTTCTAGAATTCGGCACTCGAGAGAGGTAGTTTTAGATACGACCATAGGATAGTATAACCTAGGATTTTGTAGGGTTTAAGAGAACCTATATATAATTCCTTTGAAGTTATGATCAAAGAACCATTGAGCATAATGAATTTTTAACTTCTAGATTCGAAATAGAAATATTGGATTCAGAATTTAGGAATGATTTTACTCCGCACTCGAGCGATGGAGTAGAAATACCTTTAGGTTCTTGGCTTATAAATTAGGAATTGATTAGAATGCAATTGGTGATCAAAAGACTTAGTTGATAGTTAGGTGAATTCAATCCCCTAGTACATTTGTACATAGAAGTCTCCATATTTTATTTTTGTATTTATATTTATCTTTGTATTTATTTAAGTTATATATTCATTTAGTTTGGTTACCTAGATAAAGTTAGGTCACGATAATTCCAGTACTTAACAATAATTTAACACTCAATTCTTCGTAGGATCGAAACTCTATACTTATCACTTTATTACTTGTTTACGAACGGTACAGTTGCAGTTATTTTACGTACATATACATTTAATGTAACACTGAAATAAGAGAGAAGTTGGAGCTATTAATATAATGGGTTAATATTTCTTTAGTTTTTTCTTTTGGTTAATATTTCTTTAGTTTTTTTCTTTTTCTCTTTTTTTGAATGGTTAATCGAGGGAATTAAATTAATAACTAACTAAATTGGCTACGTGAAAAGTACAAGATTATAAAGAACTAGAAACATCCCTCAAGAAACGTATTATATCACCCCAATCCCAGCAAGAGTATGAGTTATCATATTCATAATACAAGAAATATGATTGCATATGCCACCTTCCGCTAATAGAAAGAACTCTTTCAAGGTATCCATCAATTGACGCCATAGTAGACTACCCTTTACATCTTTCATTAGTAAACACCATAGCAAACCCCTTTCATGGCATCCATCAATAAACGCTATAGCTAGACCTCTTTCACGATGTCTATCAGTAAACGCCACAACAGTCCCGTCCATCAGCATCAGTGATAAACCGCTAGGCTCGGTGACTCTAAAGGAAGATCTTTGACATGGAGGTATTAAATACACTTCAAACAATAGAAAAAAGAACCTATCAAAATCTGGATCAAAATGAAACAAATCTGAAGGACGAAAAAAGAAAAATACTAAAAATAATCCAAAACAAATTAAAAAAATAAAAAACAACTCAAAACACTACAGATCTAGATTTGAGTATACTAAAAACAAATCAAAATAACTCAAAATACCACATATCTAAATATATCTAGATCTGAGTGTAGTAAATACACCATAGATATAGATCTAAGTAGACAACCGCATTCACAAACAGAAGAATTATATGGGGAAAAAAACAAAAAGCGAAAAAATAAAAATAAAAAAACCCATACCAAAGAAAGGAAATATTCCTCTCCCTAATAGGGTAGGTATTTGCTAAAAGAGAAGAAGAGGAAGCGGCTCTGCAAAGACCACCAGAGGGAGAGAAATTTTTACGTTTCTTTCGTTTCTAGGATACCAATTCTTCTAGAGTTGCAAATAGTAGCAAAAATATTTCTAAATCATGTCGGAAGGAAGGAATCCTACTTTAATAATAGCCTCCAAATAAGGGAATACTTTAGAAAGGAAAAAATAAAATAAAATATCGGGGTGCGATCCAACGAAATCTTATTGCTCACTCCTGTTAGTTACTGGAAAAAAGCACTACAATAATGAGTCACAACAACATAATTTGTAATTTTAGTAGAAGAGTGAAAAATGCTCTAACTTATAGAATTACTTAGAAAAAAGTTTTTGTAATTTTCTGTTACTAAAACCATCGGGACTACAGCTACGTTTTGTAGAAACGTGAAAAAATAGGAAGGAGGAGCAGGGGTATATAAAGCAGGAAAAAGATATCTTGTACGTTGGTAGGGGAGAAATGAGCCTTGTTTCGTTGTTAAATAATTAAAAATGGAATTTAAGATTTAATTTGTCTAGTTACATTAGTTTTATCTATAACTGACGTTATAAATATATGGGCAACACTTTTTTTTCTTTTATCTTATAGATATTATTTTGGTCAATTAAAATTGATCACACACATTGAGGAGAGAAAAAAATATTAAATAATATATATTTATTTTTATTGTTATTTTTTTCAATTACTCAAATTATAATAATGATTTATGGCTAAAAACAATAAGTAAAAAATAAGATACCTGCCAGATTGGCAACCTATATACATACATATTTCTTTTTAATGAACATAGGCTAAGGGAAAAAAATATTAAGGGGAAAACTTAAACCTCTACCGGATTGGCCCTATATATATATATACACATTTCTTTTTAATGAACAGAGACTAAGGAAAAAACATTAAGGGAAAAACTCAAGCATCTCAATTAGATTGGCTGGCAGACCTCTCAGCACTTAACAGCTCAAAACGGAAAATTTTATTAAAAGAAGAAAGTAAAATATAAAACGTCCAAGAAAAATAACTAAAAGACAACTATGACATTGTGTCTTGTTAAAACCTGATTAGACAAAAGCCGATAAAAAATAATTTAGTCAGAAAAACGAGACTTTGATTGGTTAAATATTATCTATTATAATTTTCATTCCTTAAATACTGACTTTATTTCTTTCAAATTTGATTCATCTCTTTCCCCTCTAGTATTTCCACTCTTGGATGCATATAAAATGAGTCTTGTCAATGATTTTAAATCCATACCAGAGCCTAAATTCTCCTTCATATATATAATTTCTGCTACATTATATATAATTTCTGCTTCATATATATATATATAATTTGTGCTACATTATATATAATTCTGCTTCATATATATATAATTTCTGCTACATTATATATTCCTCCCACTCTGTTCTTTCCTTCCACTTCTCGCATGAAAATTTCAGTAAAATAATTAACAGAATTAATTTGTATTTTTGGTCAGAAAAGGTTTCTCGAGACTTCAATAGTGAAGTACATTCCACCGACATTATATGGTGCTTCTCCTTTCGATTTCATGAAGATAGACCTTTTATCTCCCGCATCTCTAACTTTTTAATATCCTTTTCTTTTTCTTTTTTTATTTTTTCCTAAAGAGACGTGCATCACACTTCACAACATCTCAAACAGAAAAAGAAAAAAAAAAGAAGTCATACTACGTATACAGAAAAAGAATATTACCAGTACATAAACAAAAAATAATAATTTACTAATAATTTAAAACTGTATAAATCAATTTGAAAAGATAAAAGTGTGCTCTATATGTGTTAATTGTTGAAAAAGAATATATCTTACCTCTCTTTATCATCCTTTAGAGTATAGTACTGGCACAACACACATTATTCTCTTCCCCTACTTCCCCAATAGGTTTGTTACATTTGCTGTATGCAGTGATCATTTCGTTATGGAACCTGGTCATGAGAGAGATCAACAGCCAATGGACACTACCACTCCAGGAAGTAACGTCAATACTCCTCCTCCTCCTCCTCAACCTGAAGTTCAGAGTCATATATTCGGTATGATCAATACTGACAATCTTATGAATAGGGAACGCATAAATAGCCAGCTTTTGCCATCCACGGCGACGGACTTGCCATATCGCCACCCTCCAATGCACGATAAAGGATTTGTTCTGTGCCACATGAGTCCTCAAGTGTACGAGTCGATGATAACTGGGAATGTAGCTTTCTTCCAAACACGCTTAGAAGATCTGGGGCCTCCTTCGTTGGAAAGTCTAAGCCCTAGAGGAGATTCGGTTCTTCATATCGCCGCGCACTATGGCCATGATGAGCTTGTCCGATTGATCCTCACGCGTCATGTCCGACATTTGGAGCATGTTAACTTGGTCAGCAATACCGCTCTCCAGGTAGCGGCTAGCGCCGGCCACCTGACAACGGCAAAGATTTTGGTGTCGGCGGCGAGGCAGATAGATCATCGGCATGTGTCGGCTTCTGGTTCTACTAGCAATGATGCTGGAGCTAATAGTGAAGCAGTAGTACTGACCTTTACAAATAAACTACTAAGGCATAGGAATATAGAGCTGAACACGGCTTTGCACCTGGCGTTGAGGAACCGTCATCAGGACATGGCGAATTTCTTGTTCGGGACGGAACCCTCGGTGGCTCATTTCTTGAATCGCCAAGGTAAGTCTCCTCTGCATTTGGCCGCCGAAGCTGGCTACGTTGCTCTTTTCGAGCTCATGATGAAAATACCAGTTGAAGGTGAAGATCAAGCAGAGCTGGCTTTGTACAAATTCAATATCGTTCTTGCTGCCATTAGAGAGAAAAATAAAGGTTTGTCACACGATAATTAATATATATATATATATATAATATGATATGTATACATATCCTATAAAAAATATTCTGATACTCGATCTTTGTCTCAGACAAAGAAGCGTTATACATGGGTTTTGTAACATAACGTGGTGCATGCCCTGGTCCGTCACACTTATTTTGTTAGTCAGTCTTTCGTGTATCGATTTGAGTGGTTTCATAAAATCATCTTAATTTCATGTTTCATTTGTGTATATAGTTCTGATATTTTGCTAAAAGATACGTTTGATATAAGAGGAAGAAGAAGAGACATATATCACAGCTAAAAAACAAACAAATAGTATATACTGTATGGCATATGTTATACACTAAAATTGCCATTATCCTTTTCTCATTTAAACTTTGTTCTTATACTATCAGGTATTTTAACCCTAATGCTGGGAGATTGGGACGACCTATTCTCAAGCGTTTTTTTGGGTGATCAGACGCATCCTCATCCCATTTCCTACGCAGCGGAAATAGGTTTCCTAGAAGGGATTCGTGACATGTTGAACAAACGTAAAGAATGCTCATATACAGCAAACAAAAATGGCTTCTTCCCCATCCACATAGCATCCTATAGTGGTCATGCAGAGATAATTCAAGAGTTTCTAAAGCATTGCCCGGATTTAAGAGAGCTTCTCAACAATGAAAGTCAAAATATACTCCATCTAGCTGCTATGAATGGGAAAGCCAAAGCTGTAAGCTATATCCTCAAAAATCCTAAGCTTCAAATGCTCATCAATGAGAGAGACAGCAAGGGAAATACCCCATTACACTTAGCCACTGCGGGTGGTCATGCGAAAGTTGTGAGCATTTTGACTTGGGACTCGAGAGTTGAGTTAGGACTCATGAATGGTGAAGGAAAGACGGCTTTAGATGTTGCTGTGAGTTATAGCGGGAAACAACCTTCATTTCGAGAGGTATATATTATTTATAAGATAACGCTAGAGATCTCAACCTTCTTATAATTATAATTTCTCTATATCAATATTAAGGTGTCACATGAGGTATCATCTTTTAATTAATAAATAAAGTAAATGACTTGTCACAAAAAGTTTACCAAGTAAAAATGACACTAATTTGCTAAAAAGTCGGTACATTAATTGAGATTCCCAAAATTATAATTGTACATATATAGAAGGCCAAATTTGTGGTCGCATACTGATGCAGGGGATCATTGCTGGTTTTTCTTTAATTGTCGTTAGTCATTTTACTTTATAAGTGTCGTTTATTATTTTACTTATTTCCAGGACCTCTTGTCGTTTGTAGTCTTTGTTTATCATTTATCGAAATAGAGCGTCTTGTGTATTGCCCTTGGGGTTACTTATTCCCCTTGACTGCTCGTTGTTTGGGCAGATTTTGGGGGGAAGAATACTGTTATTTGTAAAAGAAGTTTATTCCTGGTTCTATGAATGAAATCCTTTGAAGGGTGGTCCGTCGACACCTCCCTTTGAGTATGTTAGTTTAATCCTACAGTTTTCTTATTTGCTGCATCACATACCTATCAAATACTTAGTTTGATAGGTAATCACATGTATCGTTTAGAGTTCAATCCCTGTCATAATGTCAAAAAAAAAAAAAAAAGAAAAAAAAAGCCCAAATTAATTAATTAGGCATTACATAATAAAAATTATTATATTAATTGTTAATAATCAAGGAACATGTATTTTAACTTGCAGCGATTAACATGGCTAGCGTTGAGAAATGCCGGTGCCCCACGAGCTCCACATCACAGTAGCAGTGCTGTCGGATCGAACTTCCAAGACTCGAGACAAACTCAAGAAGAGACAGCGAACACAGAATTTTACAAGGACAGAATCAACACACTTATCTTGGTGTCAACACTTATTGTCACCATAACCTTTGCCGCCGGTTTGACATCGCCAAGTGGCGGTGGCGGCGGCAATGATTCAGATTCAGATGAGGAGACCACAGGTTGGATTCGGAAGTGCATGTTCCATCTGTTCGTACTCAGCAACACCGTAGCAATGTATACATCAATTACTGTTGTCATTGCCTTAATTTGGGCCCAACTAGGTGACCATGACTTAGTCCTTGCTTCACTAAGGTACACTGTGGCTATGTTGGGAATATCTCTAGGGATGGTTGCTATTGCATTTATGGCTGGAGTATATAATGTGGTGATTAACAGCAGCAACATTTGGCTTGCCAATTCTATCTTAGTCATGGGCTTCATTGGATTCCTTGCTCTCTTTGCACTATTTGCTCCACTTTACTCCCCAGCTTCCTTGAAGTATCGGATTGGGCGGTACATATTTTATTACCCTTTCTATCTGTTGACAAAAGTTACCCAAAAGGATGACGACAAGCAAGAAGGGTAATTCGAAACCCATATTTGTGTCTGTATTTTTGTGCATTGTTCTTATCATTCAATTTGTTCAATTTTCGTTGGATATTATTAACTTATTTATTCTATTCTCTTTTAATTTCTTTCACTCAATTTAATTAACTGTCTATTCTCTTTTAATTTCTTTCACTCAAATTAATTATCTTTTTTTCAGAATCGTTTATATATGTAAAGGTACGATTCTGAAAAAGAGACAGTTAATTTAAATGAAAGAAATTAAAATAGTAGATTAAATAAGTTAATAATATTTAACGAAAATTGAACAAATTAATTAATAAGAACAATGCACAAAAATATATACACAAATAGTTTTGATATAGTTTTTGTTTTTCTTAAGCTTAGTTCTTTGGGCACTGATATTTGGTTCGTTTTCAAATTTTTAGATATCAAAGTGATGTGACAATTGTTTGTTAATTATGAATCTGAATGCGGTAATGTTTACCTTCAATTAAAAAAAGAAAAAGTAGAAAGTAAACTTACCTAACTAGATACCATTTGCTAATTACGATCCTTTCTTTTAAGCAAAGAAAGCAAAAGAGCTTAAAAGCTTGCTAAAAAGGTATATCCCCACTGGTGCATACCATGCAAAAAGGATGAGAAATAGGGCGCTTTTGAACTTTTATTTCTCAAAGCAAAAATAATAAATGATCTTCCTAAAAAAATTAATAGTTCCATATTAATATCTTATAAGATTTCATCCAAATACCTTTAAAAGTAAGTTTCGTTCTCTAAAATTTTTTGAAAATTATGCCAAACATGCTCATAATTATATGGTCCACACAGATCATTTAGAGGAAGTTAGGCAGTTAATAAGGTAGTTTCCTGATTTCTGTAAAGCAGGATAACGCTGTCAGATTTGGACAAATTAGACTACTTTTCCATGTGAAACGAGCTTCCAGTGATTTTCTGCCAAATTTCATCATTTTAATGATTAGAGGTAACAATTTTTTATTTTCTGCAAATTAGGTTTATTTATTTTAGACATTTATTTGTAATATTATATTTTAATAATTATGGTTTCATCTTTATAAATTCTTGTAAATCCTAGAGGTGTTATGATGATTAGTTTATGAACAAGAATTTTAGGGATAATTTCTAGTTTTCTTGGTATTCTTGTGAATTATGAATCTATGATACCTATTTCTATGGTGTTAGTACATGAATCAACACGACTAATAGAAGGTTGTTTTTAACTTTCAACATGGATCTTTCTTGTAGACACTTCTAGTATCAGTTGATACTAGATAGGGCCCCATTAATTCTTAAAAACATGCCACCAAGGAGACGTTCAGCCAACAAAATACTCGTAGAAAAAGCTTATGAACAGGATCATGTGGTGCAGTTTGAGCAACAGGTGGGGAAATTGATGTAGCAGCCTGCTATATTTTGATTGTCCAACCAATTAATCGACAACAGAATTGTAACCCTCCAGATTTGGGTGACGATTCTACTAGGAAGGGCAGATTTTATGAAGATTCACCACAACGACAATGTAGGGCTCCTATGCGAAGATAAGAGGCAGTGGGAGATGAGGATGAGAATTGACATTCCTCAATTCCACGGTGATTTTCAACCACAAGAGTTTTGGATTGGTTAAGTGTCATTGAAGGTTTTTTAGAAATCCAAGATCCGTAGGAGATGATAGTGTTTCTTTTATTACCAATACAAAAAACTTGACATTTAATTGCGGGAAATTAATAGCGGTTATGAACTTTTTCGGTAGTTCCACCACAACAACCGAGAAAGGTGTTAAAATTTCTAAAAGCTTTCTAGGTAACTGTGGCAGAATTGCCGAGAAGATTTAATTAATTTTTTATGACAGATATAACGAACAGCTGTTAAATAATATATAAAAGAGGGTTGATACCAGTTCGACCCTCATTCTTTTCCTTCTTCCTCCAAACACCAGCCCTCGAAATCCCTCCCTTCATTTTCCTCACATAAGGCAACTCCATTCCGGCGATTTTGACCGTAAAAATCACTACTATTTGGCTCAAATCACTCCATTTGATATGAGTAAGGTCTGGAAACTTATTCTTTTCAAGATTTATTAGCTATTAATAATTGATTTTACCCTAGAAAGTATTTATAACTTTTATAATTAATTGTTGCAATTCCCAAACAGTATGTGATTTTTTTTTTCTTTTGTATTATTTAAGGTTCAAAATTGAGTAGGCATCAAAGTTTTTTTCTTAATTTTGGAGACTAAATATAATTTGGATCAATTTGAGGTAAATAATTTTAAATTTTTGTAAAAAATTTGAAATTATAAAGTTTTTAACTTTAGAAATTTAATTTAGGTGAATGTGTAGTGTTAGATAATTTTGTGTTAATTGTATAATACAATATTAGTATAAATATAATTGTTTGTTTAACTATATTATCACGAAACAATTAGTTATATATGATTTTAGTATAACTTTAATTAGTATTCACATTTATTTGTATGTTATATAGTTTATTAATTGAAAAATAGTTTAACATTTGTATTTATATAAATAAGAATCTAGTTTGAAAAAAATATGGGGTAATAAAGTTAATAAGATGTTAGTGGCACATTTTGTTAACTTGTGAATTGAGTTGAATTTGGAGGTTTATACTGATGAAATGTGATATTTTGAGTTGGAATTGAAGCTTAGATTGGTGGTATGAATCTGTTTTGCTGAGTGTTAGTCAATTTTTAAAGGAATAAAGGAAAACTCCGCCAGAAATTTCAGTGATTAGAAATAGATAAAAGTTGGATAATAAAGAGCAAATTGTCAAAAGAGTATGAAGATGTGGTGAAATATTTCTCAAAATTTGCCAAATAAAATGGTATAGATTTCAATATGGTTCCATTTCCATGTGTTAAGTGTGGTAATATGAAGTATATGAAAGGTGTTGAGGTAAGTAGACATGTATACTTTCATACAATAGATAAATTATATGACATAGATATGGCATGGAGAACCTACACGACAAGATAATTTTCCTAACAAAGGAGTTCGAAAAGAATATATTTCTAACGAATAAGAAGATCACCGAGTAGATATGGTTAATGATGTTGAAGGAAACTTTGTTAACCGTTCGGATGAATGTGTGAAATTGCTAGAGAGGAAGCGGAGAAACCTCTACACCTCGGATCAAAAATCACGAAATTATTATTTGTAGTAAGGATCTATAATTTGAGAGCTCAGAATAGGTGGAGCGATAACTCTCAATTACTTTTATTTCTCAGAGAGGTATTCACACAAAATAGTAACATACCTACTTCTTTGTATGGAGCAAAAAGAATAGGTGGAGTGATAATGGATTCTCTCAATTGCTTTCATTTCTATAAGAGGTATTTTCACAAAATAACAACATACCTACTTCTATGTATGAAGCGAAAAAAAAATATTAAATGGGCATGGAGTATGAAAAGATTCACGCTTATCCAAATAACTGCATATTGTATTGCAAAGAGTTTACAAATGCAATTAGATGTCCCCTAGCATATGTTCAACATATGGAAGGTTAATAAGAACTCAAAATAAGAGCAATTAGGGATCTCAGCGAAAGTTTTACGCTATATTCCTCCAATTCTACGATAAGACGGTGGTTGCAGAATGCAGAGTATGCTAAAAGTTTGATATAACATGATGAAGAAAGAATCAAAGATAGAAAATTTAGGCATAGCGTATTCCCCAGCTTGAATAAAGGTAGATGAGATATGGCCAAAATAAAAAATAAACTTAGAAATCTTCGACTTGGTCATTCGGCTGATGACATAAACTCTTATAGTTCAATGAATAACAATTATAATTGTTGGTCAGTTATTCTTATTATTTACAATCTTCCTCTCTTATAATACATAAAAAGAGGATTTACAATGCTTACTTTGTTAATATTAGGATTTATTGATGTGTCATTAAACTACCAAATTAATTGCTTCCTATCTCTAGAATAATGGGGGCTTTCCCATCAGTAAAATCTATTAATACCGACGTATCAATGTAGAGAGTGTTGGTAAATAGTTGGTAAAATCCATTTTTGACATGGCATCCCAACGGTGGACACATCAGTAATAAGTATCTTTCTCGACGGAGAAGGTATAGCACATTGCGAAATATATTAAGAAAATGGCAGGCAAGATTACCCCTCATTTTAAAACCTTTAACCATGTATAGTCAACATTGCGAGTGAAAGGTTAGTGCCAAACATTTCTCAACAGTTGTGTAGCGTCGTGAAAAGTGAAAAAAATTATTATTAAAAAAATTAAATATAAATTTAATTAATTTCACCAAAAACGATGTCGTTTTGGGTGAAAATCTGAAAGCTTCTAACCTTCAACGCGTGGGGCAAAGGGTTATAGTGTTAAAAGGGTCAAAACCCTTCCTTTTTCCTCTATTTCTATCCCAGACGGCCTCTCTCTCTCATAGTCTCTGATATTCTCTCTCTCCGTATTTCCAGTTTTCCATTCTTTTCCAATTGTCTCTCTGATATTCTCTGAGACAACCATTCTCTCGTTCTCTCTCCATTTCTTGATGGGCCCTTTTGTGTCTCACTATTCCTCTCTTCCTCTTTCATCCTATTGTTGTTCCTCTCTTCTTCTCTTAATTGTCGATTCTTCGGGTAAACCCCACTCTCTCTCTCTGTTACACGAAATACATATACGTATAATAACTGCAAGTGTGTAGGTCATAAACAACTAATAAAGTGATAAAAAAGTTCTCGATCCCATGAGTAATTGGATATTAAATTGCTATTAAGTACCGAAATTATTATGATCTAATTTTGTTTAGACAATCAAACTAAATAAATTTATACTTAAATAAATACAAATACGAGTACAAAAATAAAATATGGAAACTTTAATGTATAAATGTACTAGGGAATTGAATTCACCTAACCATCAACTATATCTTTTAATTATCAATTATATTCTAATCAAATAATTCTAGTTTATAAGCTAAGAATTCGAAGGTATTTTTATTCCTTCTCCCGAGTGCCGAGTGAAGTCATTCTTAAATTCTGATTCTAATATCTCAATTCCGAATCTAGAAATTAAGAATTCATTATATTTAATGGTTCTTTGAACATAGCTTCAAAGGAATTATAGGTTCTTTCAAACTCTATAAAATTATAGGTTATACTATCCTATGGTCGTATATGAAATTCTCTCTCGAGAGTATCGAATTCTAGAAACCAAATCATCCGATTAGTGGCCAATTAATCAAGAAGTATTAAGCATGGAATAGTAAAAATAAATTCTAGAAAAATATCGAAGAACATATTAGAAATCAAGATATAGAACCAGAGCATACGCTGCATCATTCCCTTAGCATATAACAACTGGTTCAATATAGGAGAATCCATTATTAATCTCAACAAGAATTTCATAATAATAAACATGTTTATAAATTAAGCACAATACAAAATTCAAGTGAGATTAGAGTGAGAAAGATGAAGAGGAAACTCTTTTATGGAGGTAGAACTTTAAGCTTCAATTCTTTAAGAATCTTTCTCTAGCATCCTCTCCAAGATTTTAGCTCCAAGCTCTTTCTTCTCTAGGATTTTTCGAGCTCGTATGCCTCCTCTCCAGCTCTCCACCACTGCTATGGAAGATTAAGTGTGCATTTATAGGGTATTAAAATGACCTCGGATGGTGGGAAATCTAACCATTCATTCAGATTCAATCAAGGGCCGAGATTTCTCTTAAAACATTGCTGAAACTCGAACAGACACGGCGTAGCGCCGCAGCACTTGACAACCAGCATCACGGTACTAGTTGTTCTGGAAATGCTTTCTTCAGGAGTTGCGGTGCTACTACTGCTGGTTATTAAAAATCAACACTCTGTTTAGAGCGCTATAGAGCCCACAAACAGTGCCTAAGCACTTTTTTTGCTATCCGAACTCTCCAATGAGCCTTTTTCGTGCCTTTAAGCTACAAATCAACATTTCATTGCTCAAATCTTATAGAGAATAATTTCTTGCACTCCAATGTTACAAATCCATAGTTCGACCAACTTTTGCTAGCCTTGAAAGAGCTTCAAAATTCTCCATTTTGGTGACCAAGAATGTAATATGTCTTATTTCTTATTCTCTTAAAATAAAAACACAAAATAACATCAAACTAATTAAAATGCTTGAGAACTTATAATTATTTGAACTTAAAAGTACTTGATTTGTTGGTAATTAACCCTCTCATCAGATACTCCCAAACTCAAACCTCTGCTTGTCCTCAAGCAAAACAAAGAAAGTAAAAGCAAAACACGAACCAAGTACTTAAAACATAAAGGAAAAGGTGTGAGTGTTGTATCAAATCAATAACCATGCAAGTATCTCTGAAGTCACAAAAATATTTTAAGTTCAAATCTAATACAAACATTAATAGTATCTTAGAACACCTCCTAGTTTAACTATACTATTATATACAACAAAACTAGAAAGTGTTAATCTTTCATAAACTGTATCTTTAGTTTTTATTTTTATTCTAAAAGAAATAGGCAAATTTGTACTTTCGAAAACTTTAAAACAAAAGCAACTGCTTGACATTATTCAAGAAAGCATATTTACAAAATGTACAACCATAAGAGGATTTTTATTTGTTTATTTGGCCACTGACAGTAATATTTATATCACACCCACACTATTGTATTATAAAACCACATCTCACAAGTCAAGCTTGTCCACATCTATATGATCATGGAAACAAAAGCATGCCATTCAACCAACTAGAGATGTCAATGCGGGCTAGGTTTTGTGGGCTGGCCCACATTCTGAAGAAAAAGTATGGTACCAGCCCGGCATATAGTAGGGGCCGAGCTAGGCCTCAACAATAGGCCCGTAGGCGCGGCCCGAGCCACATTTCTGCAGGCTCACATTAGGCCCGCATTTGTCATTTTATATATAATTTTAAATATATATGTATATATATATATCAATTAAAAATTTTAGAAAAAATCTTAATTAAATATTGTCATTTATATACTTTAAATTTTATTTTTTTCCTAATTATGAATAGTTTTTTTAATAATTTAATCTAACGAAAAACTAGGGATATTATTAAAAGAAACTAGAGAAGTGGAACGGTTCTTGAAATTTAAAAAATTTTAACGTTACTTACTCAAAATTAGTGAAAAGCATTAAATAAACTGTGACGTTAAATTAAAAAATTAGTTGAACCAATTCGAAAATTAAAAAGAAGATATAATAACCTTCTATATAAGTCAAGGAGACAGAGATAGACAGAGTATAATATGCCTTTCGAAAAAAAAAGGAGAAAGTATGATATTAATATTTTATACAGTTTTATCGATTACTTTTCTATAATTTTTCGATCTCTTTCTCGAGCTTCTTGTGCAAAAGAGGAAGGAAAAAGAGCTCCTAGACAATCGTACAGATATGGTAAATATTTTTTAGCTTAATTCATATCTTACCATATTTTTATCTTATCGTACAAATATGGTAAATATGGTAAATATGGTAAGTTCATCTATCAAAAGTTTTCTTCCTAATTTTTATTACACGCTTTCATTGCGCTTTAAAAAGAAGCAATTTTTATTGTTTATACAACCCATAATTTCTTATCTACCATGCCTAAAATTCTAAACAGAAACCAGTTTTTTTTTTTTGCTAAATGTTACCTAGAGGGAGAGTCCCTCCGGTAATTTATTAAATAAAATAAAAATGATCAAGAGTACATAAAGTAACCAAGAAAGGAAACATCACAAAATGTAAAAAGAAACGAAATGCCAAAGCCCTGGAAGGTGCCAGATAGCAATGCCGAGACATGACTATTGGCTGACCTCCCTACAATGTCTCATTAAAAACCCTTCCACGTAAAACCCAACGGGAAGAAAATGGGCAACTAAGAAAAGCGAAAAGCAATACACCCCATGTAATCCTTGAAAAACGCATCCTTAATAAATGAAGGAGTAGAATGCCACCATGTGGAAGCCTGAAAACTTGTGGCACGAGAAGCCAAAATGTCAGCCACTGTATTACCCTGTCTGAAGATATGAGAAACATGAAAATTCATCATTGAAATCCTGTTAATACAACGCAACCAAGATGGTTTCTAGCGCCAAGGAACAGAAGATGACTTCGTTCGTAAAAGAGTTACCAGATATGAAGAATCACATTCGAGCCATAGGTTCTTCCAACCAAAATTATAGGCATAAGAAATAGCATGAATTGCACCTGCGAGTTCTACCTCGAACGCAAAAGCCTTACCAAGAGGAATAGCAAAAGCTCCTTTAAAGAAACCTCTGGATATCCTAAAAATGCCTCCGCACCCTGCCAAGCCTGGACTACCAAATGCAGAACCATCTGTATTCACCTTCAACCATCCGGCAGGAGGCACCTGCCAATGCACCTCCACAATTCTTGGAGCCTTTGGCGGTTTTGCTGAAACATGAAGACAGTGCAAAATCTGTAACTCATCCAAAGTATTCCGCATGGTTCCAGAAATTAACCCATTGGCTTCCCCCACTGAACGCCATATGAAAGTTATAGCTGTATTAACAGAAACAGCTTCATTATCAAAGAAACGTTTATTCCGATAAGTCCAGATCACCCAAATAGCAGTCACAATTGCGGATTTCCAAAGTTGAGAAATTTGCGTACTAAAATTGGCATCTAAAGCATCCAGCCATAAGTCCACTATAGAACCATCCAAACGAATTCTCCGTCGAAAGGCTAACGAAAGGGCCCCCCAAATAGAACATGCAAAAGCACATGAAAGAAACAAATGATCAGCATCCTCTTCATGACTATAACAAAATCGGTAACAAGAAGGCATAAGAAGACCTCTACGAATCAAGTTATGCTCTGTTGGGAGTTTGTTCTGAAATAATCTCCAGAGTACCAAGGAACGAGAGGGAGGAATATAATGCGCCCAGAACTTGTTTCCCCAACGTTCTTTAGAAAAAGGACCAGCCAAAGATTTGTAACTAGCAGCACAAGTAACTTGACTAGAAACCGAATGGCGCCAAATTAAAGTGTCTGCATCTCCAATGACCATATTCTGAATCTCATCTGCAACCTGCGGAAAATTAGAGATAAAGGAATCTGGTAAAGACCAATCATAATCAACAGAAACATCAGCAATGACAGCTTCAAAGCTAGGCTCCATTGTATCATTGTAAACAATCATATCAGCCAAAGGGGAACCTAGCCAATTGTCCGTCCAAAAACGAACTTTAGAATGTCTACCCACTGCCCAAATAGATTCATCAATAAGTGGTTGAATGTGAGACCGCAAACCACACCAAACAGAAGATTTCCAAAAATGTCGTTGGACAAAGCCAGTAGAGAAGAATCTGTCCCTTAGAAAGTTATAAACAAAAGAATCAGAAGACATCAAGCTCCAAGAAAGCTTCTTTAAAAGTGCTTCATTAAGAATTTTTGGATCACGGAGACCTAAACCACTATCTTCCTTCGGCTTACAACATATTCTCCAGGAGACAGCCACTAGTTTAGGCGTTTTAGAAGAGCCCGACCAAAGAAAATTCCTAATGGACGATGTCAACTTCATCAAGAGATGAACAGGCCACTTGTAGACTTGAAAAGAGTAAATCAACTGGCCCATAATGACAGAGTTAATCAAGCTAATCCTTCCTGCCATGGATAAAGAAAGACTCTTCCAATATTCAAGATTCGCATTAATCTTATCAACAATTGGCTGAAAAATTGAGCGCTTCGGAGTACCCACAAAGAAAGAAACACCAAGATACAAAAGAGTAGAACCCCCTTTTCTCATACCAGTGAGTGGTAAAAAATCTGAAATCTGACTGGGAGAAACAGCTCGCCCGAAATAAAGAAAAGATTTACTAAAATTCACCTATTGACCAGATAGAGCCTCATAATGCTGAAGAGCTTGTATAATAATTTTGATATTAGACTTGGAAGCACGGGCAAACAATAGAACATCATCAGCAAATAAAAAATGAACAGGTGCCTTCGCCTTTCTTGTGGAAGTCATCGGTATAAGATCTCCGGTTTGAACCAAATTAATTAAATACCGACTGAAATAATCTTCGGCTAAAACAAAAAGGAGAGGCGAAAGAGGGTCCCCTTGACGAACACCACGTGAACAAGCAAAATAGCCATGAGGTGACCCATTAATTAAAATGGATAATCTGGCCGAATGAAAAATGTTATCCACCCAGCGAACAAAAATAGTATCAAAGCCAAAGGACAAAAGTACAGCCTTAATAAAGTCCCATTTTAGAGTATCAAAGGCTTTTCTAATGTCCAATTTCATGGCAAAATTTCCGCCGTAACTTTTCTTATCCAAACAGTTGTAACATTCCGAAGCGCCCACAATACAATCTCTTATGTTTCTGCCCGGAACAAACCCAAATTGATTTGGAGAGATGATTTTTGAACGAATTGTACCCAAACGATCCGCCAAAAGTTTAGTGATCAGTTTATAGAGAAAATTTCCGAGAACAATTGGCCGATACTGATCAATAGAGAGAGCATGCTCAACCTTTGGTATTAACACCAAAAAATTGGAATTAAGACCAGATGGAATAGTACCAGAACCAAAAAATTGTTGAACAGCAGAGACCACATCCGAGCTCACAATATCCCAACAAGAGCAAAAGAATTTACCAGAATAGCCATCCGGACCCGGTGCACTAGAAGCATCCATAGCAAAAACTGCCAACCGAATTTCCTCAGGAGTAGGAATACGACAAAGATCGAGATTGTCAGAATGAGAAACAAGCCTCGGAATAACTCCTTGAATGTTCGAAAAATCAACGATACCGCTATGGGAATCTGAAAACAAATCTTTATAAAATGATTGTATATGCTCGGAAATCAGAGTCGCATCATTAACAATGTCATCCCCGATCTTCATATGACTAAGTGGCTTATTCGAGCGACGACGTCTCACTACATTATGGAAAAAAGCCGAATTTCTATCTCCCTTCTTAAGCCATTTAATCTGGCTTTGTTCGCGAAAATAAGTTTCCTCTTGTAACAACAAAGAATCCAGTGAATTAAGAGCCTCAATTTCTTGAAACAATAAGGAATCAGAAAGACCCTCATTAGCCATACGCTCTTGAACATTTAAGACCCTTTCATTAGCTTTAGAAATATTGAGACGAAGATCACCGAAAACTTGCCAATTCCAAACTTTCAACTCTTTTTTCAATTCCTTAAGCTTTTTAATCAAAAGAGCCATAGGATGCAAACCAGGAAAAGATTGACCCCAAACATTAGAGACCAGATCTTTAAAAGTTGGATGAGACAGCCACATACCTTGAAAACGAAAGGGTCTAGGGCCATTAGAAATAACCTTTGACGAAGATATCAACAGTGGATGGTGATCTGAACAATTACGAGGCAAACAAAGACAAGAGAGCTGCTGCCATTGGTCAAGAAAGCCCTCATTGCAAAATGCTCTATCAAGACGGGACATTATGATTTTACCTCTTCTAAATCCCTGCCAAGTATAAAGAGGTCCTTGAGTATCCAAGTCAGTCAAGTTGCAAAGAGTAACACCAGCACAGAATTCCTCACAAGATTGACGCTTTAGGATTCCTGTGGTTTCATGAGCTCCCATAACAGAGTTAAAATCACCCAAGGCAATCCAAGGACCAGCAATATGCATAGAAGACAATGAATCCCATGGCTCACGACGAAGAATGTAATTACAGCTCGCATAAATGAAAATCACAAAAAACAAGTCACCATGAAACTTTAAAGAGGCAGTAACATGCTGGGAATGAGAAGCCAAAACCTGAAAATGGGAAATAGCAACAGATTGAAGAACCCAGATAGAGGGGATCGGTTTATCATTTTGAGCCACAAATTCAAAACCGATTGACCTCCAAAAACGAGCAGGAATAGAAGTAGACATGCACAATGGTTCTGCTAGACACAAAAGATCCGGTCTATATCGAAAACATAAATCCTTCAAAAAATGGCAAGTCTCTTTATTGGAAACACCTCTACAATTCCAATATAAAATTTTTATTGGGAAGTATTTTTAGTAGACCGTGTAAATGGTCTAGAGAACTGAGCCTGAGATGCTTTCTTCTTCCTTTTTGATTGAACCTCCTGCCATCCTTCATCCTTCGAAGCAAAAACTTTTGTAGGAGAAAGATCACTTGTATTAAAACTGTCACTTTGAGACTTTTGATAAAGTGAGGAATCTTTCATTTGGGAAGTGCCAACTGGATTTTGTAGATCAGCATTTGGCATGTCCTCATCGTCTTGATCTGAAAGCAAGGTACCCATCGCATTAACATTGTGCTCAGCAACATTAGAAGTGCCAGCTGGGATTTCCTTGTTATGAATAGGTTCCTGAATCTCTACATGCTCCAAATCATCTGCCCAGTTCATCTTTTTGCATTGTCGACATGAGACGGACTAGTAACCTGGTTCTGCTCCTCCGAATTGACAGCTTCATGATCTCCCTTTTTCAACAAAGAAAAAGAGTTTGTAGCTGGACTATCCTGAGTTGACTTAATGACCGGCCGAAATGTAGCTTTACGAGATCTAGAATGACCCCTTTCTTGTTTTTTGTCACCATCCCTTGTAGACATTTGTTTTTGAACACGCCTACAACTTGAGGCTTCATGGCCGATAAACTTGCAAGAGGAGCAAAAAGAGGGTAGCCTCTCATATTCAAGCGGAATAAATAAACAATCACTACCCACTTCCACCATTAAAGAATCAGAAATAGGCTGAGAGAGATCAATATCGATAAGCATTCGAGCATAATGACCAAATTCACCATTCAAATTCATCTCGTCAAATCTGATTGGAACACCAACCCCTCTTGCTAAATCTGACATAATTTGTCTATCCCAATAAACCCAAGGTAAA
This sequence comes from Trema orientale, assembly GCA_002914845.1. Classification (NCBI taxonomy): domain Eukaryota; kingdom Viridiplantae; phylum Streptophyta; class Magnoliopsida; order Rosales; family Cannabaceae; genus Trema; species Trema orientale. The sequence continues at coordinate 426,021 of JXTC01000112.1, forward strand.
TCATGAAAACGGACCCAAACCTAAGCATTCGTTGAACTTTGAGTGTGTGGGTTAAAATTAGGAAACCATGGCTGCAACCGAAGAACACCCGATTTTAAGTTAAAAGATCCCAATCCCCAAACTTTGGCCTTTTCAGCTTCGGAAGATAATAAAATATGGAAAAAACCTCTGCCAAGTGAGATTAAACGCCATGAAGAGGAAAGACCCCAAACGGACTGGAGCTTGGTCTTAAGATCAGCCAATTTCCATGGTGAATCACCCTTTGAAAGGAAAATTCTACCAATAAGAGAGAATTGGCATAGTTCCAAACGTTTCTTAAGAGTATCCTCATCAACTTTGACACAAACGAAGTTACCTTTTATTGAGGGCTTTGAGGATTGAGGAGCAATACTTGTGACATCGGCCCCAACCATTCGATTATTCATGGCCGATTTACCCAAAACTTGGGCAAAAGAAGGACCAGCACCACGCTCTCCAATATTATTGGGCAGCGGCCTAGAAAATTTAGCCAATCCAGGAATTGCTTCACGGCTGGGAGGAGGATCAACAATCTTGTAACTAGGGTCGGAATCAAACCCTAAGGCATCCCCAGGCACATCCCTAGCCGTACCTTTCGCCCCACGTGAACCTAGGGCACCAATCCTAGCCGAGGATACCAATCCATGAGAAGCAGCCGCATCAATCGCCTCTCCAACCCTAATATGCTCACCAACCCTAATCGGCTCTCCAACCCTAATTGGTTCTTCAATCCTAGACAGCCCTTCAACCAGCCCATGAGCACCATGCACGTTGATCGGATTGGACTGGGAATGAATGCCAACCCTAGAACCTAGGGCACCAACCCAAGCTGAGGATACCAATCCATGAGAAGCAGCCGCATCAATCGCCTCTCCAGCCCCAATCAGCTCTCCAACCCTAATCGGCTCCCCAACCCTAATTCGTTCTTCAATCGTAGATAGCCCTTCAGCCAGCCCATTGATCGGATTGGAATGAATGCCAACCCTAGCCGACTCTTCCACCAACCCATGAGCACCTTTCATTCCCATCCCATGAGCACCTCTAACCTCTATGCTTAAAGCACCAGCAGTCTCCGATTGTTGTTGCCCACCCACAGCCGATTGATGTTGTCCACCAGCAGGCGCACCTATCTCCAAATTAGTTGGTGTATCCTCATCGGATTCATCTAACAAACCCGACTTCTCATGAGATTTCAATTTAAAGTTGTTAAAGGCATAACCAGAAAGCAAATAGGATGTTGTGTAACGATCTAGTGGGGAAGCCATATTCACCACAATGAGTCAAAAAACCCAACCCGTGGAGAAGAAAGGCCAAGAACGGCCAAGAACGGCTGAAGGTGGCCAAGAACGGCCAAGAAAGGCCAAAGATGACCAGATACTATCAATGACGATCAAAAAACGGCAAAGAATAATCAAGAAATGGCAATAATCAGTCAAGAAATCGGCCAAAATTGAAAAATCAGTGAAAACATAGGAAACCCTAGCAGAGCATGTTTTCCTTCTTCAAACAGAAACCAGTTAGTCTCCCTTAAAGTAACAAATATTTGTACACTTTTATAAGCTCAAATTTCACATAACACATATGATCTTCAATTGATTCCCATTACTTTTTAAACGCTCTTTTCGGTATGATCGTTTCACTACATACTAGACATGCCAACTTATATCTAAAGTCGAATAAAGTGGATTAGTTCCAATTCCAATTTGCTCAAAGTCACTTACAATTTATCAATTAATAAAATACATAGCTATATATAAAGTTATACCATATTAGTTAATAGTCCTTATATGTATGTGACAGAGCAAAAAAATAAATAAATAAAAATACATAGCTATATATACAGTTGTACTATATTAGTTAATAGTCCTTTTAACTAATCATTGTTATATTTATGAATTTTATTTCACTACAAAAAAAGGTGGATTTAACGGCGGTTTATAGAAGACCGCCGTTAAAGGGTTTTTCTCGGCAGTTTCAGTCCAATCGCCGAGAAAAGCCGATTTCTTTTAAAAGTTTTTCTCGGCGGTTGGACCGGAACCGCCGAGACTTTTATTAAAAAGTCTTTAACGACCATTAAAAGAGGGCCGAGACCAGCTCGGCCTTCACTTCTTCTTCTTCAATTCTTCCAGTAGCCGCGGCCAAAGTGGTGTTCTCCACCTCCTCCATGCAAGGCAGCTCCTATTCCGGCCCATTTTCTTTCCAAAATCATCTCCATTTAGCTCAAATTGTTCTATTTGACTTGGGTAAGCTTTATAAGCTTGATTTTTTTTACGATTTGTTTGTATTTTAATGATTCTTTAACCTAGAATTTGTTTAGACAATTTTACGATTAACTGCTGTAATTCTAGTGTACTGTGTAATCTTATTATTTTTTGTATATTTTTTGGTTGTTTTATAATCTAATTTGGTCGGGAATATCAATTTTAGCATCAAATTCATAGTATTGTTGCATTTTAGGTCACTTGGAGGTTTTTTTTTTTTAATTTTTATTTAATCCGAATTGTTTTTATGTGAAATGTGATTGTGATTTTGTGTAGTTTTTGGTTGTATTATGTTCTAATTTGAATAAGTATAGCAAGTCTAGCATCAAATTTGGAGTATTGTTGGATTTTAGGTCACTTTGAGGTAATTTTTTTTTATTTTATCCGAAGTGTCTTTTAATTATAGAAAGTGAAATGAAATGTATGTTATTATGTTATTTTTTTAATAGTCATTAATAATTATAGTTTGTTAATGTGACCACATTATCATGAATCACTTTATTTTGCTTAATTTTATGTGATGTTACTATATGTGTAATGTGTGTATTATTATTTATTTGATAGATTATATAGTTACTAATTTTAGATAGATAATATTTTGAATTTACATAATCCTTAGTTGAAAAAAGATAAGCATTAACAAAATTAGTTAGTTGTTAAGTTACTAACTTTGTTAATTTAATACAAAGTATGAAATGAGATGAATTTGGAGGTTTATAAAGTTGAAATGTGATACATTGACTTGGGTTTGAAGTATAGATTGGTGGTGTGCATTGTTTTTTGCAGGGGGTTAGTCAATGTTTAAGCAGAAATTCTGTCGAATTTTGGTGATTAGTAATGGATAAAAGTTGGATGACAAAGAGTAGATTGTCAAAAGAGTATGAAGATGAAGTTGCACATTTCCTAAGATATGCCAAAGAAAATGGTATAGATCCTAATATGACTCTATGTCCATATGTTAAGTGTGGTAACATTAATTATATGAGAGATATGGATGTAAGTGGACATTTATTTTTTAATAGAATAGATACATCTTATACGAGATGGATATGGCATGGAGAACCCGCACATGAAGAAAATTTCCCTAACAAAAGAGCTCGAAAGGAATATGTTTCTGAGGAATACAAAGATTATCCGGTAGATATGGTTAATGATGTTGAAGAAAACTTTGCTAATCATCCAGATGAATTCATGAAATTAGTGGAGGATGCAGAGAAAGATCTCTCTCCTGGTTCAAAAATCACAAAATTGTCATTTCTGGTTAGGATTTACAATTTAAAAGCTCGTAATGGGTGGAGCGATAGTGGATTTTCTCAATTGCTTTCATTATTAAGAGAGGTATTCCAAGAAAATAACAACATACTTACTTTTATGTATGAGGCGAAGAAAACATTACGCTCAATGGGCATAGAGTATGAAAAGATACATAATTGTCCAAATAATTGTATATTGTACCGCAAAGAGTTTACAGATGCAAGTAGTTGTCCTATATGCAAAAGTTTGAGATGGAAGGTTATGAAGCACTCCAACCAAGAGAAGAAAGGGGTCCTAGTGAAAATGTTGTGATATATTCCACCAATTCCTCGATTTAGACGGCTGTTTCGGAATGAAGAACATGCTAAAAGTTTGATATGGCATAATGAAGAAAGAATCAAAGATGGAAAACTTCGACATCCAGCAGATTCTCTTGCTTGGAGAAAAATAGATGACACGTGGCCAATAATAAAAGAAGATCCTAGAAATCTCAAACTTGGTCTTTCGGCTGATAGCATAAACTCTCATAGTTCAATGAGTAGTAATTATAATTGTTGGCCAGTTATACTTGTTATTTGTAATCTTCCTCTCTGATTGTACATGAAGAGAAGATTTACAATGTTCACTCTGTTAATCTCGAGATCTAAATAGCCTGGGAATGGTATAGATGTTTATTTGGCACTATTGATAGACGATTTAAAAAGTCTATGGGATGGAGTCGATTGTTATGATGCAAGGAAAAAGGAGAGATTTAATTTGAGGGTGGTATTATTATAGACAATCCATGATTCCCCTGCATATGGTAATTTGTCTGGGCATTATGTAAAGGGTTACAAAGCACGCCCAATACGTAGTGAGTATACACATGCAATAAGATTAAAGCATTGTAATAAAGAAGCTTATATGGGACATCGATGATTCCTACCTCTTGATCGTGCTTATTGTAAATATACGAAGCGTTTTAATGAGAAAAAAGAGATGGAAAGTGCTCCTAGTCCATTAAGCGGTGAGGAAGTTTTTGAACAAATTAGTTGAATAGTTAACAAGTTTGGAAAAGTTGTGAAAGAAAAGAGCCAAAGAATAAGAAAGGAAAGGGGAAAAGGACACAAGACACAAAAAAGGAAGAAACAAAGAGTGACTGTGGGAAAAAGAAATCTATTTTCTTTGAGTTAGAGTATTGGAAGCATAATGTTTTGCGGCATAATCTTGATGTCATGCACGTTGAGAAGAATGTTTGTGATAGCATTATTGGGACTTTGCTTAACATACCCAGAAAAACAAAAGATGGTATTGTCGCTCGTCTTGATCTCGTGGAAATGGGAGTAAGAAAAGAGTTAGCTCCTAAATTAGGTGAGAAGCGAACATTTTTACCGGCAACTTGTTTTAATTTAACAAAAAGAAGAGATGTGTCAAATATGCGAGACTTTAGCCAATATAAAAGTTCCAGATGGTTATTCCTCAAACATTCGCAACTTGGTGTTTATGAAAGATTTAAGACTAATTCGGTTGAAGTCACATGATTGTCATGCCTTGATGCAATAATTACTTCCAGTTGAATCCGTGGAATTTCTCAAAATCATGTCAGATTTGCGATCACGAGATTATGTTTTTTCTTCAATGCTATTTGTGCTAGAGAAGTGGATGTAACCAAGTTGGAATCACTACAAAAAGAAATTGTCATTACATTGTGTCTTCTCGAGCGATATTTTCCCCCATCATTCTTTGATATTATGATTCATTTAACTCTACACATAGTAAGGGAAATTAAGTTAGGTAGCCCAGTTTATTTGTGATGGATGTATCTATTTGAAAGATTAATGAAAATTTACAAGGGTTCTGTTAGAAATCGGAATCGTCCTGAGGCATGTATAATTGAATGTTACATAGCTGAAGAAGCTGTAAAATTTTGTTCAGAGAATATTGGTCATACTCAGATTATTGGTATTTTGAAACCTCGACGGTCAGCGAAATTTCAAAGCAAAGGTGTAGGTGTTGGTAATCCCACTCTTATTAATCGCACAGATTTAGAGCTAGCTCATAGGATTGTACTAGAAAATACAACAGATGTTCAACCTTATATCAAGTAAGTACAACTAAGTAATTTGATTCATAAATTTATTGATGATCTTAGTTGTTGTAATAAGATTCTGAAGAAATGGTTGTATATGCAGTGACCATTTACAATATATAAAACAAGAAAATCCTTCGAAAAGATAAAAATGGATACAAGAAGAACATTATAGGACATTCACAAACTGGCTAAGAAAAAAGGTATGGGCAAGATGACATAGTTAGTTCTTTTGTCCATAAAATGTATTCATACTAATAATGAGTCTTTTGTATTTTTTTTTTTATTTTTGATAATTAAGGTTAAAATTGATTTGGCCAATCCAAATACTAAAGTATCTGAAGAATTGAAATGGATTGCAAAAGGTCCCACAATTATGCCTACTGAGCATGAGGCATATGTTATCAATGGTCGATGTTTTAACACTAAGTCTCGTGATGATATGCAGGCTAATCAGAATAGTGGAGTTACTATTATTGCACAAACTATGTATTTTGCTAGTGCTATGGATAAGAACCCTATTGAAGGAAGTATGACCTACTATGGAGTACTAAAAGAGATATAGGAGCTCGATTATTATGCATTTAGGGTCCTGGTTTTTAAATGTGATTGGGTCGAAAGTAATCATGGGGTCAAAGTGGATGATTTGGGCTTTAAGTTGGTTAACCTACAGAGAGTAGGTCATAAAGATGATCCCTTCATTTTAGCCTCACAAGCAAAACAAGTATTTTACATTACTGACCCATTAGATAATGATTGGTCTGTAGTAATGTCCACGGAACCGAGAAACATGAGAAATAGTGATGATCTTGTTGAAGTTGAAGTACTTGATGAGCTTAACACAATTGATATAGCTTTGGGAGACATTGATAGTTTCGATACTGTAGAAGGAACTACACGATCATATTCTCGGGATGATGGTGATGGTTTATAGATTAATATTGGCTGAGACAAAATAATATAAGGTGAATTAAATATTTATATGTTGTATTGTGTGTTTATTTTCATTACTTGCAAAAATTGATTAAGAATAGTTATTCTGTTTACTAATATTTTGTTTTATTTGTTTAGGTTGATAGGAGACCATTCAGATGAGGATCATACAGAGCATCAGAAGAAGAAGGCAAAAAGAAAGGCTACACAGTGTAAAGAAATTATCAAAATGAGGAATAGGGGAGAACTAGTTCCTTTAGAGTGAAACGCATTTGGCCAACCAGTTGGGCATTAGGCACTGGGATTTGAGTTATATCTTGGTTGGTTAGCTCGTACTAAAGTTTCGATTACTATACCTGATTGGCCTAATATTCCAAAGGAGGTTTACACTATCATATGGGACAACTTGAGAGTAAGTTATCTACTAACTTGTTTCATATCATACTTTATTTGTTTATGCTACCATATAGCCTAAATAATATTTTGTTTGATTTTGTTATAGAGTACGTTCCTAGAAATTGATAGTCAGGGTAATAGAGCTTATGTGTAGTCATCGGTAAGTAAGAAATGGCGTGACCATAAGTCATCATTGACTAGTTAATATGTTAGGAGGTACTTTGAAGATGCTGTATGGGCTGTAGAAAATCCAGATGCATTATTAGTTCCACCAATAAGCAATTGTTACATCACTGATGAACAATGGAAGGCCTTTGTTGCATCAAGAATAAATCCCAAATTTCTAGAGTTGAGGAAGAAAAACTAAGAAAGACATACAAAACAACAATATCCACACCGCACTTCTCGTAAGTCTTTCGCAAAATTAGAAAAAGAAATGTAAGAAGAATAAGGAAGTGTACATCTAGTTGAGCAGGCTAAGGTGTGGAGAAAATCCAGACAAAATCCAAAAGGAGAATACGTAGATGATAGTACAAGAGAAAAAGGCGACAGAATTATAAGTTCTATTTATTATACGTACTTTGGTGTTTATAACTGAAAATTTGATTAACTAAATATTGTGTTTACTACTTTTGTAGGATATGTTATATGAGCTATGGGATAAGGGAGAGATCATTGAAATTGGATCCAACGATATTCTTACTCAAGCATTGGGAACTCCTGAGCACTCAGGTCGTGTTCGAGGTAAAGGTAAATTTATAGCACAAAGAGAAGTGTTCTGGAGGCCTGGTGGAGGATTCAGAGAATTACAAGAATGCCAATTTCACTATGAGAGACAAAGAGACAACGCATGGGAGGAAAAAATTAGTAAGTTAGAAAGAATGTACGAAGGACGCCTCCACAAGCAAGATATTACATTGCAACAAAGATTTGACAAATTTCAAAACATGATTTTGAAATCCATAGGTGCATATAGAAAAAAGAATCCAAAAGCTAGTGTCCATGAGCCCAAATTGATGTTGAAGATGCCAAGATGGATATTGATGATCTCGAAGAGCCTAAATTTTATGCCACGATGCCTGAAGTAGAAGACAATAGTGGAATGACAATCTCGGTAAAAATTGTACTAGTGTAGCTTTTCTATATGTTTATATGTATACTATATAGTTGTACTAATATATTCAATATGCAGTTTACACCGTGTAGGTTGATGGTAGAACCAGATAACGAGATAGTTGCCGCCGGTTTCATGGTGAATACTGGATCAACTACGGTTCAGGGGATGAATTTAGGCAAGGATCATGTTTGAGTTTCAATTAAAGAGGTATTTAACAAGAACGCGGTCCTCCCGATTCCCATTCCATTTGCCGATATCTTCCTAGTTATGTCTGCAATTGATACACTAGTATCTTGGCCTAAGTATCTAGTACTACTTGGGAATGATGAAGTAAATTCTCAAATTTTTACTCAACTAGTTTAATACAATATACATAATTCTAATTAATTCTTATGTCTATAGCCACAAAGGAAGAAAAATGTGTCACCGCCCATAGAGCCAGTGACTCAACCTCAACAAAAAGAAGCGGTTCTTTCATCATCATCTAGTGCTAGGCCCGTGCATTCGGAGTTGCCTGCACAAACTCCTTATCTTCCCCCAACATTGAAGTCTTTGTATTCGACAATTTCAAAATTCAATATTAACTTCAATGTTACAATACCGATGGAACAAGAGAAATATGGGATTGAGGAGCATCAACGTTATGTGGGAACGGAGGACATAATACATTTCTCTCTTCTCTAAGAGATTTGTGCTACATGCATCTCGGTGTATATCAAGTAAGTACACTAATATATTTTCTTTTTCTTATACATATTGTATATTTTCTTAATTTATAGTAACATAATATATTTTTAGTTTCTAATTAGGTACTTGTATCATGAACTCTTGAGTTTGGAACAATTGCACTTATTTCAATTTGTTGATCCTTCTGTCATATCTAAAGTTCCTGGTGTAAAGAATGATAGTCGTCCTTGTGATCTTGCACAAAGACTCCATGTAGCGAGCTAAGGAATGCTATTATTAGTTCCTTATAATCTTGGGTAAATATTATATTTCTTTGACTAAAATGTTATATGTGTTTGAGTTGTTTATATCTTCTTGTAGTTATAATTGGTTACATTGCTTTGAATAGGCGACATTGGATGTTGATGGTGATTAATGTGACCCAAGAAAATATTTATTTCTTTGATCCACTTGGACAACGACCAAGATAGGATGCCCAAAATCTCATAAATTGGTTAGTGCAGTTTATAATATAATATAGTTAACATATATTTATATAATTAATCCATTAGTAATATGACATATGTTTTCTTTTAGTGCATTCTAAATATATAATGCAGATAAGTAAAAAAGGGGACAACGACCAAGGTGGTATACAATTAAGGTATGATCTATAACGATTATAATATGTACTAACTAATCTTTTGATGTTTATATATTTTAACTATATATAGTTCTCATCATAATCATAGTGTCCATCTCAACCCAACTATGTGGAGTGTGGTTTTTATGTCTTGCGCATAATGCGAGACTTGGTGAAGGATAATAGTCCGGTGGATTATATTGGATCAAATGTGAGTATCTTGATACTTTACTTTGTTTGTCTAAAAGTACTTAAGTTCACACATGTACTTGTCATTTTTAGTTACTAAATTTGATTTGAGTTTATAAACTTATAGTGTCATGACCAAGAAATTTATTCAGTGGACAACATTAATGAAATGCGTGAAGAATGGGCCGTAACCATAACTAATCATCTATGATTGGTCTATTACATGGAGCTTCTATGTTGAAGATTGACTTAAGATTAGGATACCATCAATTAAAAATTAAGAAGGAAGACATTCTAAAAACAGCTTTCAGAACCAGATATGGACACTATGAGTTTTTAGTGATGCCTTTTAGATTAACTAATGCTCCAACTTCTTTCATAGAAATAATGAATAGAGTATTTAAGGATTTCTTAGATAAATTTGTTATAGTTTTCATCGATGATATTTTGATTTACTCACGCTCAAGAGAGGAGCATATAGAATATTTGAGCGCCGTTTTGAGAATTCTTAAGGAAAAGTAGTTGTATGCTAAGTTTAAGAAGTGTAAATTCTGGTTGGAGAAAGTTATCTTCCTTGGTCATGTAGTTTCTAGAAACGGTATTTCTGTGGAACCTATCAAAGTTGAAGCTGTGATTAATCGGCCAGGACCTACAAATATTTCAGAGATTTGTAGCTTCTTAGGATTGGCTAGTTATTGTAGACATTTTGTAGAAGGGTTCTCGAAGCTGGATTCTCCATTGGCTCATTTAACAAGGAAGAATGTGAAGTTTCAATAGAACAATAATTATGAAAAGAGTTTTGAGGAATTGAAGCATCGTTTGGTAACAGCCCCTACACTTTTGACACCGTTCGAATCTGGAAGATTTTTTGTTTATAGTAATGTCTCAAAGAATGGTCTAGGATAGGATCTCATAAGGACCTATAAATCTCAGGCTCAACTTTCCTTTCTTTCCAAATCTCATGACACTTTTCATAGGGGCAACCTTAAGAAATACTTTATCACCAACAGAATAATGTAAAAGTCAACGTTCTAGATCTGCATAAAATTTCTACCTACTTTGAGCTGCTATCATACGTTTTCTAATCTTCTCATCTTCTTCAGCTGTATCTCTAACAATATCTGGACCCAAAAATGTCGCTCTCCAACCTCATCTTAGTGAACTGGAGATCTACATTTCCTACTATACAACATCTCATAAGGTACAACACTAATCGTCGCTTGAAAACTGTTATTATAGGAGAACTCAATCAGTGGAAGGTAATGGTTCCATGACCCCTAGAAATCCATGACACAAGCTTTGAGCATATCTTCCAATATCTAAATAGTCCTCTCAGCTTGACCATCTGTCTGCGGATGGAATGCAGTATTGAATTTTAATTTAGTTCCAAAAGCTCGACATAGACTTTCCCAAAATTTTGAAGTAAACCTGGCATCTCTATCTGAGATTATAGAAACTGAGATTCTATAAAGTCTAATAATTTCCTTAATGTACACTGCTGCAAGCTTATCTATAGAATAGGTTATAGAAATCGGAACAAAATGAGCTACCTTAGTGTGTCTGTCAACTATAACCCAAATTACATTTTGATGAGATACTGCTTTCGGTAACCCAAATACAAAATCTATTGCGATTTCTTCCCATTTTCACTCAGGTAACGGAAGTGGTTGTAGCTCTTCTGCTGGTCTCTTGTGCTCAACCTTAACCTGTTGACCTATTAAGCAACGTTCCACAAATTTGAAAATATCTTTCTTCATTCCTGGCCACCAGTAATAAATCTTCAAATCATTATACATTTTTGTAGTGCCTAGATGGACTAAATATGGATTATTATGTGCTTCTGTTAGAATCTCTTCTTTGGTGTTTCTGTCATCTGGTATACAAAGTCTACCCTGGAATCTTATTACTTCTTCAATAGAAATACTGAAATCTGACTTTTTCCCAGACTCTACTAGTTCTTTATGTCCAATCAACTCAGAATCTTCTTTCTGACCATGTTTAATTCTATCTAATAAAATAGATTGTAAAGTCATACAGATAATTGACCAATAATTAACTCAATACTAGATCTGCATAAATCTTCCTGTAGAGGTTTCTCTAACTCATATAAAGCTGCCAAGTTACCAGATGATTTCCTGCTGAGTGCATCCGCCACAATATTAGCTTTCCCTAGATGATAACTGATGTCACAATTGTAATCTTTTACTAATTCTAGCCAATGTCATTGTCTCATATTTAATTTTTGAGTAAACAGATACTTCAAACTTTTGTGATCGGTGAAAATTTCACAATGAGTACCATACAGATAATGTCGCCAAATCTTCAATGCAAATACCACTGCTGCCAGTTCTAAATCATGAGTAGGATAGTTGCGCTCATAATCCTTCCGTTGTCTAGAAGTATAGGCAATAACTTTCCCATTTTGCATGAGAACACATCCCAGACCTTGTTTCGACGTATCACTGTATATAACAAATCCCTCGGTACTTAAAAGTATAGTTAGGACTGGTACTAAAATTAATCTCTACTTTAATTCTTGAAAACTCTTCTCATATTCATCAATCCATATAAACTTGTTACTCTTTCTAGTCAACTGTGTAAGTGGCATAACAATCTTAGAGAATCCCTCAACAAACCTTCTGTAACAACCAGCCAAATACAGAAAACTTCTGACCTCTGTCACATTGGTTGGTTTAGACCAATTATTAACTACCTCAACCTTAGTTAGGTCAACAAAAATTCCAACCTTAGAAACAATGTGACCAAGGAATAATACTTTTTCTAACCAGAACTCACATTTCTTGAATTTAGCATATAACACCTTTTTCTTTCAGTTTCTGAATAGTGATTCTCAAATGCTCTTTGTGCTCTTCTCTAGATCATGGGTATACTAAAATGTCATCGATGAACACAATAACAAACTTGTCTAGGAATTCTTTGAAAATCCTGTTCACAAAATCCATAAATGCTGCTGGAGCATTGGTCAAACCAAACGGCATCACTAGAAACTCATACTGGCCATATCGGGTTCTAAAGGCAATCTTCGAGATATCTTCCTCTCTCACTCTTAATTGATGGTAACCAGACCTCAAATCAATCTTTGAAAATATAGAAGCACCTTGCAGTTGATCAAACAAAATATCGATGCGAGGTAGGGGATACTTATTTTTAACTGTCACTTTGTTAGTTTCTCTATAGTCAATGCACAATGGCAAAGTTCCATCTTTCTTTTTCATAAATAAGACTGGTGCATCCCATGCTGAAAAGCTAGGATGTAGAAATCCTTTCTCTAGTAACTCTTGTAATTGACTCTTTAACTCTTTTAATTCTGCTGGGGCCATCCTATAGGGTATCTTAGAAATAGGTCCAGTGCCTGGTACCAAATTAATAGCAAAATCAATTTCTCTTACAGATAGCATGTCTTTGTTTATGTTTTGATCTTTATGTGTTTGAAATATAATTCTCATTATAATTATAGTATCCATCTCAACCAAATTATATGGAATCTGATTTTTATGTCTTGCATATTATGAGAGATATTGTGATAGCTAAGAGTCTAGCAGATTACATTAGATCAAGTGTAATGTTCTTTATACTTCACTTTAGTTGTCTAAAATTACTAACTTCACACATCTATTTAATATTAGTATTAATTTTGATTTGTATTTATAATGTTAGTGTCGCAGCCAAGAAATATACATAATGGATGACATCAATGAAATGTGTGAAGAATAGGCTATAACCATAATCACTCATATTGGTTAGACTACTCTTGGGTTTAGGTATTCATTCACTTTATTTATTTCAAAGTTTTGAATATAATTTTCAATTAATTTATATTACAAGTGTTAGTGATATATACCTAGAGACTCATTATTAGTTCTTAAATATGTTTACGTTAGAATGCATTTTCTATATTGTAGAAACTTAGTTATATATACTTGATTGGATTATGTTTATTATATGTACTTGATTGAAATTATATCTAGGTTTCACTGTTGTGGAATTGGTTTGAGACTTTTTTTATGCAGGTATCATTTTGTGATATTGTATAAACTGCAAAGGGGAAAGAAAATTTTTTTTTCTGGGAATGGCTTTTAACGGCGGTACTAGTTAAACCATCATTGAAGATAAAGTAATAACTATGGTTGGAATCACCATTAAAGTTGTCCTTAGTATTGATATGTTTTTCATAATGATTAATAACTACCGTTAAAGACACTATTTTTAATGGCACCTTCATTAACTATGGTTCACTGCCGTTAAAGGATCAATGACAGTGGTTAAAAACTGCTGTTAAATTACTTATATGTTATAGTATACTAAGAGATTATGTAATACCCTGGTCTGGGCCCAGTGGCCTGCCAGCTAGCCTTCAGTCCAGTCACCACCTACAATGGTCTGCTAGCCTACTCCTAGCCTATCGCCACTCTCTGGCCAGCCCAGAGTGTTACGTTAAGCCTGCAATGTCCTCCGTGGGGTCCACAGCAAGATTTGTCCCATTTGGCATAATCCTGCCTTAGGGTGCGTCCCCAACTCTACTCGAACCCAGGACCTCCACCTTAAAATGACTTATAAACTTAGCTGGTACCAATTGATCTAGTAGGTCAATTAATACTAGCTAAGCTTGTAAGTCCTTCTTAAAGTAGAGGTCTTGGGTCCAAGTAGTGTTAGGGACGCTCCCTGAGGTATGATTATGCCAAATAGGACAAATCCTACCGTAGACCCTACGGAGGACAATACGGATTTAGTGTAATACCCCGAGCTAGTCGAAAGGGGGTAACAAGGCTAGGGAGGCTAGCAGACCACTGGTTGGGCCGAGCTCTGGTGTTACAAATTCAAAGGTGGAGCAACAACATGGTGGCTACCGAAAAATATTACATGGGCTAGATCGGAGAAATCTAAAGTTGGAACTTGGAACAAATTGAAGAAATTGTTGCAATTTACCTTTATTCCTCACAACTACGAGCAACATATCAAAGAAACTTGAAATTGGATAAGCGGTTTGCACAAAATCTCTGCAATAAAGTGGTGATTGGTAGTACAAAAAGAGAAACTTCCTTAAAAGTAGGATCAACGGTATCTGATATTCAGCGGGTCAAAACATAAGTTTTTTATTTTTCGTGAATTAGGTAGTTTATTTACCATTTGTAAGTAGGAATTCACCTTTATAAATGCTGATAAATCCTAGTAGCTATCGTGATCATAATTTTTAAATAAAAATTCAAAGAGAGTGTTCCGGGTCAAAATGGAATATTTTATTTTTTGTGAGTATGTGTGTAGAGGATCATTATTACGGGGTCTAAGTCATCGTCCACCATAATAACTTGGTCCTTTGTTGCTATTGTTAAAATATATAGCAATAAAAACAATAATATAGAAACGCGAAAAATATATGTGGTTCGGCGATATTTAGCCTATGTCCACGGCAGAGATAATGAGGTTTCATTAGCAATGATGAGAGGGATAATATTGTGTAAATACCCATAGTCTGCATAAACACAAATGTATCAAAATGAGATCATAGAGCTCTTAGTATGGCCATTTCTCAATATTTACTAAAGGAATATATAGAAGGAATTGATAGCTTGTTGAGATTCGTTGTTTAGGGCATTACTATAGGTTGCAAACTCCTTTATTTGTACTTGCAAGATTGATGCAAGCTCATCTCAGCCTTAATTATTCAGAGTTCTTCTCTCAGCTTCTTTTTTCTTCAATGTGTTCGATGCGTTGTTACTTGGATTGATTCATTTACGTTGATTGATTGATTTTATAAGCAGCTTGCAACTTATATAGTGCCCAAGGCAATGTAGGAGTCAAGCTGGATACTACGGGCAGTTAAGTGACTATTGATCCTTCTAAAGAGGTAAAGCTAACTTGTAGAGACACTGTACACGGACATTCAATAGATGTGCCGTTTGACTATGTTGAAGGGGCAACTAAGCTTGAGGAGTCAACAACTGGCTCTTAGTTTTTATCCTCTTTTTGTAGGGTTCTTAGAGTAATTTTGTAATTACTATTCGTTGAACCCTGCATGAATGTTGCACAACCTCATTTTAGCTGAACTTTGTAATTTTACATTCTATTCAAATCGCCACATCAACAGACAGTTTCTCTTTTCCTTTTAAATTTTCGGAATTTTTGTGAATCAACATGATTATTAAAAGTTTTTCTTTTCAATTTTTTGGGTGATCCTTCTTCTAGATGCTTCGGCTACATCACTAGCTTCGTCGAAGCTACATCACTAGCTTGGTACAAACTTATACAACTTATAGTCCAATGCTTCCAACTTAATAACTCACAAAAGAAAAATATATATAAGAGAATTTTAATACAATCAAAAAGAACAAATGACAAAATAGAGAATATATGCGTTTAAAATATTACACCCAAAAGAAACGGAAGAATGCCCCCACACACGCTGGAGGAATGGGTATATCTAAGAATGTATAGAAATCTCATTGGATAGAATCACAGAATATGCATGATCAAGAATTAATAAAACCTGTTGGGAAAAAAAATCTGGCTCGGAAATATACGTGAAGATTAATATCAAATTTGCAACACCCTTATGAAGCATTCATGCGGTGAGAATCAAGAGGAAAAAGGCCAGACAAAGAAAGTCAAGAGAGAGGGAGAAATTTGAGAGAGAAAGTCGTTGCAAATTTCATCAGTTATTTTAAAAATTAATATTTAACAAATTTAGTACCATTATACACCAAACATGGTCCACTTTATTACATCTTAATAGGCCACGAAATCAAACACAGTACAGCATAAAATTTATATAACACAACATGATACAAATACAATACACATAATGCAGCGCACTGAATGTGGTTTGTCAAGTATTCTTGATTTTCAGTACTAATTATCATCATCTCACTGAGAAACCTTCATCAACAGACAGAAAGGGTAATAGAATATGTGGCGTACAAAGCGATGTTTGAAGGAATTTGGCGTATAAAGAGGAGCAAATATCATAAAGAAAGTAAGGAAGCCAAGTGAAGCAAGAACTAATACGCAGTAAGCAAGCCCAATGCTAACGTTGCTAGCTACAAGATACGCACCAGCCATGAAAGCTAAAGAAACCATTGCCAGAGATAACCCCAATACTGGTAGAGTAAACTTAAGTGAAGCAAGGACTAAGCCACGATTGTTGGGTTATTCGTATAAACCCAATAAAGTGGGCCATAGTTTTTATATCAATTATATAATATAAGGACTGTCTAATTAAGAGGGGTCATTAAGTGATCTAATTAAGGACTCTTGAAGTTACCTATTTGTGTGGACTCTGTAATGTGTGGTTACCTAATCCTAGTCCAATAAGGATTGATGGGGTCTCTATTGATGACTAGTATATAAGGACATAACTATAGGATTTTGGTCCCCAAGCCAAATAGAACGTGTGCTCTTCTCCTCTGCCTCCATCAACAGAGAGAGACCCATTGAGCATACATAGAGTATTCTGGCTGTGGAAGACCTTCTACTCTCTGGCTCTCAGTTTAATACTTCCGCTACGGCGTTCATCGTCTTTGGCCATGGACTCAGGTTAGTCACGGGTTTACTCTCAACAAATCTTTTCCTGACAATTTGGCATGATAGATTCTGAGATTATATTTGGTTTATTAATCCATTATGTAAATCTAACAAGTGGTATCAGGAGCAGGAAATCATGTTAAATTACTTAGGATAATCATATATGTCTCTATTTTGTAATATCTTTACTTATTTGGCTTTCTAGGGTTTAGATATAACATGTATGATTGATGAATTTTTCATGATTTTGTTGAGATATTCAGTGTTTGAGGGTTGAATTCTGAGTTTTGGGTCATAAAGATTGCAGATTAGGGCGAAAAATCGCATTAGGATTGAGTTACCCGATTTTAAAATCGGGTAATCAATACTCAGGCCGTAGCACGGCGCTGCGGCGCCGCATTGGTGGCGCCACGGTGCCACGCAAGTGGCGCCGCGGCGCCATGAAATTGGCGCTGCAGCGCCACCATTCATCAAGGTGGCGCCGCGGCGCCACACATTAGCGCCGCAGCGCCACGACATGGGTTCAGAAATTTTTTTTAAGTCGTTTTTGACCTAATTGAGATACACGGTCTCGGTTTTGGGTAGAATTGAGCTGTTTTTGACTCAATTCAAGGAGTTCCAACGTGAAACTCAACCAATCAGTTATGTTTTCTTAACCCAGCTTCAGTACGACCCACACTTTATCTGTTAAAAATTCTATTTGGCTTAAGAGTTGATAAAAGTGCTTAAAACTCAGTCGGTTATCTATAAAGATTTGTGCATTGAAATTTTCAGTTTAATATTCTAGGCACTTTGGTTATTATTTTCTTTGTACTATTTGTTCAAATATTTTGAAATAGATGAGTTGAAATAACATGTTGCCAAAGTAACCTCTATTGCGTAAATTTATTTATTTTGGAATATTTAAATGATTGTGTGTTTATTGTTCATGCGAATAATTACCAGCCCAAAGGAAGGTGACTATTTGGCCGAATAATGAATACACCTGTGGTAATAGATATGCGATGGTTATCAAGTTTCTATACAGACAGTAAATCGGCCCAAAGGAAGATTTGCTGTCTGACAGAATTTACTGTCAATATTTGATTACTGCTTAGAAGAGTACCATTTACAAGTTGATAAGTCGGCCTAAAGGAAGGCTTATTGATGTTGTTCTGGGTATCTTGTGATAGAAGCCCACCTTATATATTTATTTGTTGTATGTCATGTTAGTATATATATATATATTTTGTATGCTTAGTTTATGACATATTTTTAATGTAAGCTGTTATTTTCTGTTTTTTATTCTCTATTCAGTTTCTGCTTAATATATATCTGCCAATATTAGGTCTACTATTTGTGTTCAATAACACAAACCTTAAGAAATAGAATGAGCACAATGTGCTCAGTTGCATTAGTCTTGACCTTGTGCTCCGGACAGAACATCCTACTACTCTTACAGTTTAAAGTTCTTCAGTTGGTAAAGAAGAGTTTTGAGTAGTAAATTCGTTCTAATTGCATAAGTCTCATGGTCATGCAACACTCTATTACAGAAACCATAAGGGGCGCTATACCTGAGGAGGTAAACGCTAAGTTGTTCCTTAAAGCAATTACGGATCGTTTTATAGAAAACGAAAAGGTCGAAATGAGTACCATTTTTTGGGCCTTGTTTCAATTCAGTATAAGGATTAAGGGAACATAAGGGAGTACATTATGCAGATGTCTAATCTCGCTTCCAAACTAAAGGCACTTAAGTTAGAGTAGTTGAAAGACTTGCTCGTGCATTCGGTCTCTATCTCTCTTCTTGCACAAATTAGTTAAGCAAAGTTACAAAATCCTTAAGTACAAATGATCTCTTTTGAGATCAAATCTTATAATGTGTAAGAAGAAGATAGGTTGAAGTAAGAAAAGATTGAAAGTGCTCACTTAGCATGTACTTCTCAAGATAAGATAAGATAACGAAAAGGACTAAAGATAAGGAAGCTGCAGTTATGTCTTTACAGCATAAAGTGCAAAAGGAAACAATATAAGGAATTTGTCTGTTTCTTTTGCAAAAGGGCTGGATGTATAAGGTTGATTGTTCCAATCATGCCTTTTGGCTTATAAAGAAGGGTATGCTTCTCAAATTTTGTTTGTCATAAAGTTAATTTAGCTCTTATACCTAAATGCACTTAGTGAATAGATACAGATCCTACTATTCACATAGGTGTGTTCATGCAAGATTGTTTGTAAAGCCAGTTGTAAATTGATGATGAAAGATTCATCTGTTTGGGCAATGGCAACACTACTTCAGTGGAGGCTATATAAGGTTATTTATATTACAATTAGAGACTGGTTAAATTTTGAGTTTGGAAAAGACTTTTAAAGTATTCTATTTCTGACTCAAACAAATATAGTCATTCTTGTTCTTTCGGAAATAGTTCAATTTAGTTTCTTTCAAGATTCAAATTTCGTGCTACTAGTTCTTTGATTGATAATCTTTATAAATTTAAAATAATTGCCTCATCAAGTTAATCTTGCATATTAAGAAATATGGTACAAAAGTACAAGTCAATTAAAAGAATTTCTCTATGGTATGACACTAGCCTTGTGTCAGATGAAATTCTTAACCTACTTAACTTGACAAACTTTAAAATCTGTGTTAAGTACATTAAGGAATACAGACAAATATAAGGAAATAAGGTATCAACAAGAGTTTTGACCTCTTAGAGCTAATTTATACTGATACATGCAGACCATTCCATACAGTTATCTGGAATGGCCAACAGTATTATATTATGTTCATAGACAATTTTTCTAGTTAAGGGTATCTATTTTGGTTCATGAGAAGTCAAAATTTCTGGATGTATCTAAGTTTTTCCAATGCCCAAGTTGAAATTCAACTGAACTAGGAAATTAAAGCTGTCAAATCTAATCATAGTACATACTATGGTAGGTAAGACGGATAAAGTAAACAAAGTCCAGAACCCTTCACTCAGTTCCTAGAGACATACAGAATCGTCCGACAATATAAAATACCAGGGAAACCTAGTATAAATAGTATTGTTCAGTGACAATAAAGCAAACTCAAGGACATGGTAAGAAGTGTGATTAATCATTCTTCTTTACCTAAAATCACTCTAGGAACCTAAGAACTGCAGTTTACATACTAAACAAAGTTTCCACTAAAGATGTAGCTAAAAATCCCATATGCGCTATAGACGGGCAAAAAGCCTAGCATTAGGTACTTACATGTCTGGGGTTGTCCAACTAAGGTTAGGCCATACAGGCCATATAGAAAGTGATTGGACTTAAGAATTTTAGCTACTATTTCATTCGGTACTTTTAAAAGTTAAGGGGATTCATTTTTATGATATCTCTTATAAATCCTTTTCAAAATGGGAAAATATAAATTCCTTGAGGATGTTAAGTTTGGGGAGAGAAAATGTTAAGAATATTGTCTTTGAGGAGGAATTCATTTCTCTTCCTTCAGTTGCAAATTAAAAATATTCAGGTTTTAGGCTTCTATACCTGACATTATTCAAGATACAAATTCGGATCAAGATAATATTCAGCAACTTCCAAAATGACAAACTCAACAACCTCAAGAGAAAGTGCCATGAAGGAAATCCACTAGAACATGTGTTTGATATGGGAGCAGAAAATGATCTAATTCTTTTCACTCAAGCTAAAACAATGTTCTAACTCTCAAAGTGGATTAATGCCATAAAGAATGAGATGAAATCCATAAAGGACAATAACATTTAAGATCTTGTCGATATTTAGGTTTGTCTAGTTCTAATGGTTTCACTCCGAAGGAAGGCATTATTTATAAAGAGACTTTCTTTCCAGTTTTACAAGAAAGGCGCCTTCAGGATAATTTTGGCACTAGTAGCTCATCATATTCTGGAGTTACATTAGGTGAATTTAAAGACTACCAGTTTCCCATTAAGATATTAAAGATTCCATCTAGTTATTTTCTCGTTTGGTTTTGAGGAAAATTCAGTTGATGGTCTTATATATCACAGGTTCAGTGGGAGCAAGTTTATCTTCATGATATTGTATGTCAATGATATACTTTTAGTTAGTAATGATATAGGCTTGTTGTACGAAATCAAGAAATTTCTATCGAAGGATATTGATATGAAAGATCTTGGGGACGTCTCTTTTGTACTAAGGAATATAGATACATTGAGATCATTCCAGACATATCTTTTAGGATATCACAAAAGATCTATATCAATAAAGATTATATTTCAAGAGATATGCCCATTGGCTAAGGGTAATAAATACAGTCTCAATCAGTGCCCATAATGATATTGAAATTAAGGAAATACAGAAATTCTCTTATGCGTTGGCAGTGGAGAATCTTATGTATATTTAGGATTGTTAGGCAAATATTAATAAACCTCATGTGGATCATTAAGTAGCAGCAAAATGGGTTATGCAGAATTTAGAGAGAATATTAGTTTATGTGCTCACTTATCAAAAATTGGAGAAATTTCAGAGATCATTGGGTATTCCGATTCTGATTTTGTTGGATATCTATATAGTTAAAGATCTACTTCTTGTTATATATATTTGCTAATTGGAGGAGCTATTTGGAAGAGTGTTAAATAAATACTCATAGCTTTTTCGCTACGAAGCAAAATATATGTATCTTGTTATAAGGCATCGATTTATAGAATATAACTGCGAAATTTTATCACCAGGCTGCAAGCTGTGGTTGATGGTTTTAAAAGACCATTAAGGAATTATTGTGATAATTAAGCCTCATTGTTGTATTCTGATAACAACAGAAACTCTTGAAGTCAAGGCACATAGACTTTAAGTTATCTGTTGTTAAAAATAAAGTATTCAGAGTTGACAAGTGTCTAAGGAACATGTAAGTACAAACTCCATCATAGTGGCCACTCACCAAAGGTTTATCACTTAAGGTGCTTTCATGAGCATATTGCTCATAATGGTGTTGTATTTTAAAGATGTGCAGTTTCAGTAGGAGTTTGTAATTTGGTTCAAATGTTCATTAGTGACACTTATTCCTTATTTAATTTCTGCAGAATATGGTCGATGGTTTCTTGTAAACTCTGAATTCAGATATGATATTTATCATATTTATCATATTATTATCTTTTCTACTGCGGTTTAAGCATAAAGTTTGCGATAATGCATTAAGAGGAAAGACTAAGGTTGATCTCATTTCAATTTAAAGTAGGACCAAATGGAAATAGGCATATAAGATCACTTTACGTGTAATTTTCATGCCACACATCCATACTTGATCTGGTCATTGCGTGTATTGATTTGATAATCATTGATGGGTTTAGTTGCCTACCTAAGTGCAATGAAAGCCGCTTTGGTTTCATGCTAATATACAAAATGGTTCAGATTGTCTTAAGGGGTAATTTCTCAACAGACAGCAATAAAGGGCGCAATCAAGTTTTCATTATATAATTTTCTCAGGAAAAACTTATGTAGCCCAAGTGGGAGATTGTTGAGTTATTCGTATAAACCCAATAAAGTGGGCCATAGTTTTTATATCAATTATATAATATAAGGGCTGTCTAATTAATAGGGGTCATTAAGTGATCTAATTAAGGACTCTTGAAGTTACTTATTTGGTGTGGACTCTGTAATGTGTGGTTACCTAATCTTAGTCCAATAAGGATTGATGGGGTCTCTATTGGTGACTAGTATATAAGGACATAACTATAGG
>JXTC01000112.1:448848-459116 GCA_002914845.1 Trema orientale
TCTATGACGGCCAATTGTTGTTTGGTTGTTCCATTTATCCTTAGCTCGTGGAGCACCGACAATTCTCAAGGCTTGCCATGTCAATCTCTACAAGTACAAAGTTAGATTTTTGTTATCAAGTGCATGCATGTCAAATATGTACAGACCAGGCGTATTAAGTACTACTAAATATCAATATGATCATTCATAACTACTGATGCTGATGCACGGAAAACATTCAAAAAAAAATTATTGGTTATGATGAACATTTATTTATGATAAATCCATTTTAGCTTGAGCAATACTGTAGGCATTACAAGTGCCCAACACTATATGAAATATCATTCAATTACTCAGTGATTATCATTATATAGACTTGGTCATACATGAGTTCTCACCTGAATTATATTATAATCATCTAGTTAAAACGGATACTATCATATAGTTCTCTATAGTATTACTTTTTTCAATTTTGGTCCTTTTAACTTTCAATATTGTATCATTTATATTCTCTAAGATCTTTTTTTTTTTTTTTTTGGGTTAGAGAATTATCTAAAATCCTTATCGGAAAACATAAGAGTACTGTTAGTTGCTATCAAGACTAAAAATGAGATGTTTACCAAAGGGTTAAAACTTAATGATGCTTAAACACGTTCATGGACCATCAAAGTAACAAATGAAGTTCCAGTACGTAGGACTAAACTTAGAATAAGGTCAATGTTAAAAGACTGCACATATATTTAACCAGTAATGTTATTAAAGGTTCACAGAGAAAAGTTAAAAGCATTTATTCAACTGCTAGCTTAACATCAACGATATAGCCTCGTCAAATGTATATATAAGTAGGATCGATTCATGTGGGCTGATCAGCTAATCTAATTGACTCTAAAATCACCGTTAACTAACCACTATAGAGAGATGTGGGCCCTTCAAGGGGAAGTCATTCTTGACGCCTACTTTTTAATAGTGTGTGCTTCCATGCAACATTATCTTGGTTATCTGCCAATTTTTCTTATTATATATATATGAGATCATGATGTACTCAGGACTATAATGTAATTGAAATTAATTTCATATGTTAAGAAAAACAAAATACCTCAGGAAACGAAGGCATGGATGATGACCAACTCTCTGGACTCCAAGCAACATCTAGAGCCGTCTTTCCTTGACCATTTAAGACCTCCAAGTCAACTCTTGAATCCCATGTCAGAATGCTTACAACCTTGGGATGACCAGCCATGGCAGCTAAGTGCAATGGGGTATTTCCATCCAAATCTTTGTCGTTGATAAGTATTTGAAGCTCAGGAGTTTTGAGGATATAACTCACCACTTTGTCTTTTCCATTCTTAGCAGCTAGATGCAGAATATTTCTGTGTTTCTCGTCGCATAGCTCTTTTGAATCAGGACAATGCTTAAGAAATTCTTGAATGATCTCAACATGGCCCTCCTGAGATGCGATACTAATGGGGAATGAACCTTTTAGTCTTCTGCTATAGAAAAATGAGCATCCTCTAAATTTCTTCAGTATATCACGAACTCCATCCATGTAACCTATGGATGCGGCATGGAAAATGGGATGCTATATAATTTCCTCGTTCTTTATCATGAGGACTTCCGGCCACTCGCACAAGAACAAATTTAGAATACCTAGAATATTGACATGAAATTTATGTAATTACCATAATGTACTGATAGTGTTACAAAAGACGTGGATGTGACCCAAAAAAAAAAAATTAAAAGTACATTGCTCTATTGAGTTCATCACTTGAGCATCCTTAAATTTCTAAGGGTTGAATAGGTAAGTATATGTCTTTTTAGGCCCTAAAAATCAGCAAATGTCCCCAACTCAAAAATTATAATTAAACGACCAAACCAGTTAAAAATAAATATCCAATTGCCCTCATCAAAATCCATATTTTCTTATAAATTAATGTTCATATATTAGTTAAAAAGTTTTTAAATTATATTTTAACAATTATTAGTTCATAGAAAATAAATTTTACAGCCGTTAACGGGATATTATTCTTAAGTAGCATACTTCTTTTTTCGCTTGTTATATCTATTTATGTACTCAATATACATTCATATATATCATTTGTTGTGTTATTAACTATTACCTTTATCAAAACCTATAATTTTCTATAAATTAATACACGTTTGTTAGTTAAAGGAAATTTTAAACTTCTTTTAAAATTTATGAGTTTATGAATTTGCATAAAATGAAGTTTTCAACAATTAACGAGAAATCAACATTAGATGGCACATCTCCTTTTTTTTGGCATAAATAAATAGATCTATTACAACTAAACTGATATATACCAAACTTAAAGACTCAGCTTGCAAAAAATATATGAAATTAACATGATCAGATATATCAATCTCATAAAAAATATAACCACGATTGAAAAGATGCCTACTAAAAATCAAGACCACAACGTGATATACAAAGACATACTAAGTAAACAACTTGATATGCAAAGAGAAAAATCAATAATGTATTTCTTAATAATGATTTCCCGTTAAACACCATAAAGGACAATAAAAATGACAAAAAAAGGAAACTAAAACCTTCTAACTAATAAATGGATATTTACCTATAAATAATATTTCATTAACCTTCAAATTAGTAAATGTGATCATTTACTAATACCAATTTTAAAAAATGGGCATACGCCATAAATTTTCAAATTCTTTTAATACCTAAAATCGAATTTTTGCCACTAACATATATAATATCTTTTATCATTATTTTCGGGTATGCGTAAAAACCTATTATCCCTAATGAGGTAGAATAGGGATTGAGTAGTAGTAGTAGGTATTTTCCTTTAATTTGTAATAAGTGCAGATCATTAGTTAAATCCCACTTTACTAAAAAATATATATATAGATATATATCTTTTATCATTATTTTTAAAATAGTTATGATATTCGTGGTTGCGGGCATACCTAGTGGTATTCATATCTTTGAAACACAATGTAATATATTCATCTTTCTTTGCCTAGATATATATCTTAGTAGGCCGAAAACCTAAAGATGGGGTTGTCTATCGATTTTTATATGGGCTTCTAACAAAATTCCAAGCCCAAAGAACCAAAAATTAAAAATCGGCCAAATTTTTTGAAAATTACTCGATTAATTTAGAAAATTATCACTTTCTAAAATATCATTTAGAAAATATCACTTTTAATAACTATTTATAACAATACCACTTTCTCTTCAAAATTAGTATTTTTCCATGGTACTTGAGATAACCAATTAAGTTATTTAGGATAACCAATCTAGTTACTTGAGATAACTTGATCAGATAAGCTTATTAGTTACTTCAAATACCTCATAATTAATAAAAAGTAATATTTTTATAAATACTTTTAAAAGTGGTATTTTTATACTTAAATGCTAGATTTTTCAAACAATTTAAAAATCCAGGATTTTAAAATTTTTTTGAAAAATGACCAACACATTTCAAATTTGAAAAATTGATACTTATTTTTATACATATTTTTGAAGAAACGTACACCACGCATATAGCCAAAATTGAGTATGAAAAATAAATATTAGTGAAATGCAGTGAAAAAAGTGGGTACTAAGTCTAAATTCCACGTCTAATTTTCACATTCAACTTCTGTGTCCTATTAATTCACAATGTCAAGCCAATGAATGGATAATGCATCATGCTAAAAATTTAAATAAAAATTATGTCAAAAAATTGTATATACAGTTTCATAATTTAAATGTTTGTTAACAGTTATTAGTTGGACAAAAATTATTTAGGACATCAAAATTAGATCATATTCTATTTCAAGATATTTCATCTTCCTAGTCTTGATTAATTTATTACTTTCTTTGAGGCTATTAATTTTATTACCTCGTTAATTTAATTTATAGATATTCATATAGTTTATGAGGCTATATTTGTAACCCTAAATAGCATAAAAGGCACCTTTCTTAGTAGCAAAAATCACTAAACAAGACAAAATAATATATTTAAACATACAACATTAATTAAACATTTACTATTCCTCCTTTATTATCACAATCTTCAATCCAAGTTTGTTTTTTTTTTTTTCCCTGTAAACTCCTCCCCTTTCCAACTGCAATCACATACTCTTCTCTGTTTTATTTTTTCTTGTGTTTGGCTTGAAGAGATTTTTTTTTTGAGGCTTCTAGAAATATGACCAAATTTTTGGCCGAATTTCAGTAAATGTCTCTTTGTCAAATGTCATAGCAAAATATCCGGTATATATGCTTATATACTAAGTGTAAAATTTTAAATACCAAGTATAAAAAATTATATATCCAGTGCATTTCAGTACAGTAACTAAAATTAGTAAATATGTGTATCTACCAAATGTAAAAATATATATACCTCGACATTTAGCTATAAAATTTTAAAAGTGGACATCTACTTAATCAAATTTAAAATCTTGATCATCCACCTAAATTTCTCATTTTTTTTTCTATCTTGGGTTATTATCTTAATTTTTAAACCTATTAATTTGATGATTATGTACATTCCTTTTCTTTAATAAATTATATGAGAATTGTTTTTGACTTCTTGTTTAAATATATTTTTAGAGTGCAAATAGTTTTTAGTCTGAGAATTAAAACTCATGATTAAAGTAAACAAATAGGCACTAATCCAGTAGTTTTTTTTTTTTTAACCTATCTATAAGTATTATTTTGCCTAATTAAAACTTATCACACACGTCTTTTTATGGTAAAAGATTGGAAGAGAAAAATAATAAATAATGGGTATTTATCTTTTTTATTATTTTTTCTCAACTTCTCATATTATGATAGCTGTTAGATAATGATCGTACGGCTAAAAAAATACTTATAAATAGGTTAAAAAAATACATATTAGATTGGAAATTATATATATGGTTCCTAATCCAACTGGTATTTTTTTAACCTATTTATAAGTATTTTTTGTAGCCGTTAGATCATATAAATCTAATGGCTATAACAATTTGAGTAGTTGGAAGAAGGCGTGCACATTATTTAATATTCTTTCTCTCTTTACCTTTTATCATGAAAAAAAATATATATAGGATGAATTTTAATTAGCACAAAAAATATCAATAAATAGGTAAAAAAGAAATAATGATACCCTTTATATATTAATAATATATATTTATTTTTTTCCTTGAAATGAACCTGGGAATCAAAGAAATTTCAACGATCATTCAAATATATTCGATCTTGTGGTTTTTATTCTTGAAGATGTTCCCAATATGTACTATTACTTAATTCCATATTCTTTATTGGCTAATTTAAAACACTTCTTGTAATTTGTGTGCAAGGTTTGGAATTTTATTATTTATAGTTTCTTTTTAATCCCGTAATCGGTGCCTTAATTCAAGGTTTTTTTTTTCAAAATCTTTAAATTAAAAAGCGTAAGCGGGTCTACTAAATCTTTGTGATGAAAAATAGGATTCACTCATTAATTTTTTTCAAAACTAACTCAATTACCATATCACATATGTAAAATTATTTGGATACCCTATTTCTTCAACAAACTTCAAACTACTTTAGCTACCACCACCGGTTCCGATTCTGACCCCAGTGGCGGCGCCTCTGCTCGACTAGGGTCGACAATTTTTGACCGTGGTCGAACTTTCCAGCCGCCTCCCGATTGTTTCGATCATTTTTCAACTGGTGGCCGGAAAATTTCGACTCCGGTCGAACATTTTCAACTGGGGTCGAATCATCGTTCGACCGTAGTCGAACAATTCGACTAGGGTCGAAATTTTCGACCGGCATTCGACTAACGTTCGGCCGTAGTCGAAAAATTTCGACCCCAGTCAAACATAGCCGGCCATCTTCCCAGCGCCGCCTCCATCACTTTTGATTTTTTCGACTTTGTCGAAAATTTTCTGCTAGGGTCGAGTCAGGGGTAATTTTAGATTCCAAAATATTCATTAAATGACATAGTAATAAAAGTCTTACTTTTGTAAATAGTTTATAAGTTGTCCTTTTTTTCATCACATGTATTAAAAGAGGGTCAAAATTGATAATCCCCCAAGGATAAATGTAAAAACTCTCATCTTAAATAAGGGCGCGTCTACAGTAGGGGTGCCCCTACGTAGGGTCCTGTCTATTCACCGTTAGATGGGAATCTCTATATAAATAGATTCTCCACAGATTCTCGTTATTCCCTACAGATTCCCATCCAACGATAATTAAGGCATGACCCTACGTAGGAACGCCCCTACCGTAGCCATCTCCTTTAAATATTAGTATTATATATATACAAGAGTGGGACCACGATTTTTTTAAAGCATCACTCTTTCTTTTCCTCCCCTTCTCCCGGTTCTTCATTTTATTTTCCCTTTTCTTCTTCTTCTTCATTTTCTTCTCTCGGTTTCTTCCAAAAGTCCGGTGACCGGAGCTCGGACAGACCAACGCGCTAGTCCGCACCCACGGTAGCCACCAGTAGAAGCTCTGCTTGAGGCTCGTCGCTTAAGTCACTGTGGAGGAGAAGATCGAAGCCAACTAATGTAACGCTTCCTACAGTATTTTTCGCCTCATCGTCGGTATGTTTGGACTCCACTAATTGTTACTGATATTGTACACCCTTTCTCCGGACTCAAATCGGCTCTGGTAAGGATTTGACATTTCTAATTATTGGTATTTTTGCAATTATTTTGGAGAAGGTGAAATTATTGTAATTTCTGGTATAGAGTTGGTATGAATTAGTTATGAGAAGGAGAGATTGACATGTTTAAAGTTAGAATCTGAGATTGGGCCATTTCTCAAATTAAAGTGAGTGCTCTTATAAATAGATTATGAAAGTTGTCATTTTTGTAAATAAGTCTATAAAAATTTGGTATAATTGGTCAACTTGAGTTAGAGGCATTGAAATAGATTTCTGAGGTCAAATTCGTGATTAGTGGGTTTGAGAAATGAATTTTGATGTGTAACACTTGCAAGTTCAGCCGGGCAAAAAAACCCAGGCATGATGCTCCGATTTTGCCTCACATCCCAAGAGCTCGAGATTATGCCGGAATCAGAATTTGACAAACTTGATGTCCATTCCTTCTATTTTGGATGTGCAGATTGCTATGGTGGCAATAGTATGAGTGTTCGGGCACTCATTTGAAAGGCGACCATTCCAAGCGAGCGAATTAGTGTTCCAATTCGCTAACTGAGCTTCCAAATTATCGACGAGAGCTACCACAAGCATTAGTAATTTTAGCTACTCCATAGGGACTGGATTACTTAGCACTACATTGGATTTTATAATAAATTTCCACATTTCACCGAATATGGAACTTTGTGAAATGATTTGTGAAAATGTTTATGAATTATTTTAGAACATATATTGATATTGAACTATTTGGGAATCTTGTCACACTGATTGACGTACCATATATCTTGTTTAAAACTATTTTATCGCAGAAAAGTGATTTTAATGGATTTTAATAAATTAATAGTTATGCTGTCAAAATTTCTAAAAAAAATATGATATTTTTGGAAACTTGGTTTTTTAGAATTGAACATGGTTTGTCTAAAGACTACTACATGGTTGTTTTGTGATTTTATGAAAAACTTTACGTAATCTTATTTTTGCCATTAATATAGTATATGAGGCATTCGTACCACGTACGCGGCTGACGGACTTACTGTACCTATTTAAGGTGCTCAAACTTATTGTACCCATTTTAGGTGCTCAGACTATATTATATGAATAATGATTGGGACACCAATAACTTACACTAAAAAGTTACACCAATAACGTGGCATCCCATAAAACTACTATTTTATCTATGAGTGGGATCACATCATTCACAATTTAGTGATTGATATAAATGCCAACTCATGTAGTGTAACTTTTTAGTGTAAGTTATTGGTGTCCCTAGTGTTACTCATATTATATACTTACGGTCACCCATTTAGGTGGCTCGAATATGTCATAGATTGTATTGATTATTGCATGCTTCACTTGAATGGGTATGTACTTGTTTTGAGAATACATTTGCAAAAGTTTGGAATTTTGTGGATCTTTTGACAATTGTTTTACAAGAGAATTTATATAAAAGTATTTAGATGTTTCACTAACCATGCAGGACTTTGACGTAAGTGTTTTATTTAATATTAAAAAGTCTGCAGTCGAATCTCTACTGAGCATTCGCATCTTCACCCCCTACTTTTTCTCCTCTCCAAGTTTAATTGTTGCGATAGACATCCAATTGACAGGTTAAGTCACTCCTATTCAGTCTTGGTTGTCTTTTAGAGTTACATCGCCTTGTTATTCATCTCTTTCCAATTTTCTTTTTAACTATTCATTACTAGTGTTTACAAGTGGATGTATGAGGGAGTTTTAATTATGGTTAAGGACTTTGTATATATGAGGACATTTTGGAAAACTGTAATTGGACCTTTGAACTTTAAATATTTTTTCTTTAACATTTATGCTTAATGAGTGTGTTTAAGTTTGTGAAAATTAACCTGTATATTTTTTTATGAATTCTTGTAAAGGCATCATTTCTTGGAAAATAACTATCATTTTTACAAGGGTTTCCAAAATAGGATTATGTCATTTTCTAATAATAGTTGTGTTTTTTCTAATAATTCAAAAACTAGAATTTCGCCCATTAATTTTGCAAATTAATTTGTGAAATTTCAGCTTCCGAAATTCCTATTCTGCTACAGGCTCGAGGTTCAGGTCATGATAATAAAATTTTACTTTAGCAAATAATTTGCCCAAAAGGGATATGTCTGATGGGGTAAATCCCCCGTAAATCCCGCATCGTTTATACGTATGGTTGATTTATTTAGAAACTTTCCCTTCTATATAAAAAGAAATTTCTCAATGAAATACAAAAATCAAAACATGATAGTTCTCTCCATTTATTGTTATTAATTTCCTTTAGATCAACCAACTAACAAATAAATGTAACATTAGATCAGAAACCTAAATGAAAATAGTGAAATTAATAAAATTAGTTAAGTAATTTAAAAATCTAAATGACGCCATCTACTATATTGATTGGACATTGAGATACCAAATATTCGAAAACTAATTGAATCCGAATACCGAGGTTGTGGTGTAACGGTAAGGATGCATTTCCTAGACCTCTCCCCTCCTTTCGCTCAGTGGTTTGAATCCCCATAGCTACACTTTGGCTCCCTGCTTCAACCAATTAGTTGTTGATGCATTGGAGTGTGCTAGCAAGTGGATGACACTGGGTCGAAGGCTAAAGGCTGAGAGAGAATAGGTCAGACTCCTACAAGGATTCGGGAAGCGGGATGAGCACCACCCGATTTCCCTTTTCATTTAGCCAAAAAAAAAAAGAAAAGAACAAAGAAAGAAAAATCCGAAACAAATGCTTGAGATCCCCATCCCAAACCACCCACCAAGCTATATATATGGTTTGTGAGATAGCTAAAGACTTACGTACGTACATACCTCTGCTCTTGGCGCCAACGGCAGCATGAACAATCTGGCTCATGTATATTGATTCTGGTGCCGCTTGATTAGCCGACCTGTCACTTGGGAAATCGTCAGGTTTCTTCTTCATCATGAGCTGAAAAAGCGCCTCGTACCCTGCTTGGGCAGACATGAGCAAAGGATGTAACGTTTTAACGTTTACAAAGTGGTGCAACGGTTGAAAACCACTGAATGGCTAAGTAGTGCACCGGTTCGTCAAAGTGGTGCAACGGTTGAAAACCACTGAATGGCTAAGTGGTGCACCGGTTCGTCAAAGTGGTGCAACGGTTGAAAAACACTGAATGGCTAAGTGGTGCAACGGTTCGTCCACCGGTTACGAACCGAAAAGATTCTTGATGGGAGAACCTCTATAAATAGTTACTTGGGTCCTCTCACTGCTTTATTGATAGATAATTATTCCATCATATACAGAAAGCAAGTGTGAGAAACGTGTAAAAAAAAGCTTCCGCTTAGTTTCCTCTGTTTTTGATCAATGGCTGGAGATATGCATTTTCTTTGTTTTTATATTTCAATGATATTAGAAACGTATTCAAATCATTGTTTTATGCTAACATTTGGTATCAGAGCAAGGTTAAATACCTCTGCCTTGTGTTTTTTCATTTTCTGCAAAAATGCCAGAAAATAAGTTTTGTTTTGTAATTTTCTTTTGGGAATTTTATGATGAAAATGAGGTTAGAAATCATTAGGTAATTGATTTTCTAACAATTCTATGATTTTAAACGTTAAAGGGTTTTTTCTAGAATTTTAATATTCGGTTTTTTGTGAAAATTTGCCATAATTTCAATACTTTGTGTCAATTTCATAAATATTTGTATTTAATAATAATATTCTTTT
>JXTC01000112.1:463773-474363 GCA_002914845.1 Trema orientale
CCGCATCGTTTATACGTATGGTTGATTTATTTAGAAACTTTCCCTTCTATATAAAAAGAAATTTCTCAATGAAATACAAAAATCAAAACATGATAGTTCTCTCCATTTATTGTTATTAATTTCCTTTAGATCAACCAACTAACAAATAAATGTAACATTAGATCAGAAACCTAAATAAAAATAGTGAAATTAATAAAATTAGTTAAGTAATTTAAAAATCTAAATGACGCCATCTACTATATTGATTGGACATTGAGATACCAAATATTCGAAAACTAATTGAATCCGAATACCGAGGTTGTGGTGTAACGGTAAGGATGCATTTCCTAGACCTCTCCCCTCCTTTCGCTCAGTGGTTTGAATCCCCATAGCGACACTTTGGCTCCCTGCTTCAACCAATTAGTTGTTGATGCATTGGAGTGTGCTAGCAAGTGGATGACACTGGGTCGAAGGCTAAAGGCTGAGAGAGAATAGGTCAGACTCCTACAAGGATTCGGGAAGCGGGATGAGCACCACCCGATTTCCCTTTTCATTTAGCCAAAAAAAAAGAAAAGAACAAAGAAAGAAAAATCCGAAACAAATGCTTGAGATCCCCATCCCAAACCACCCACCAAGCTATATATATGGTTTGTGAGATCAATACATCCTTACGTACGTACATACCTCTGCTCTTGGCGCCAACGGCAGCATGAACAATCTGGCTCATGTATACTGATTCTGGTGCCGCTTGATCAGCCGACCTGTCACCTGGGAAATCGTCAGGTTTCTTCTTCATCATGAGCTGAAAAAGCGCCTCGTACCCTGCTTGGGCAGACATGAGCAAAGGAGTCTCGTTTTCGCGGTTCAAACAATCCGCCACTTCCCGATCATCCTCGGCTTCGAACAAGAAACTAGCCACCTCTTCATGCCGGTTCCTCAGCGCCAGGTGCAAAGCCGTGTTGTTTTCCTCGTTTTGACTCCACAGCACCGTCTTCAAGAACCCTTCCGCCTGCTCCTTTGCGGTGAAAACCAAAATCTTGGTCGTCGAAAGATGTCCAGCGCTCGCAGCGACTTGAAGAGGGATATTTCCATGCAAGTTTTTTGTCACCACGAGTCCCGACAAGTCATGTCGTCCGAGCATAACTCGGACGAGCTCATCGTGGCCCGACCGGGTGGCGATGTGGAGGACGGTTTCGCCACGAGGGCTGGCTAGTCCTATCAACTGGGAGAGCTCTAGGTCTTCCAAGCTTTTTTGGAACAAAGCAACGTCACCTGTTTCCGCAGCTCTGTAGACTTCGGCGTACGGAAAGTATTTGGCTGCGACGTTGTTGTGGTGCATGAAAGGAAGTTGAGACGGCGTCGTTTCGTTTGAGTGGTCCGTGTTGCCGGTGGGAATTTGGTATCCCCTGTTTGCAATAATGTACATTATGATATCGTTGTTAAGGAGGTTCCTAGGCACCATTCTAGGTTCTCCTTCAAATCCCGACATTGTAATTACCAATGCAGAATGATCACACACCAAAAATAAAATATGATGAAAAAAAAAAAGAAGAAGAAATATGAGAAGATCATGTGGCCTCATCAGCTATGTATATACATTTCAGTGATTTCATTTTCATATTACATCCTATGAGTGTATACCAAGTATTAATATACCCCACTCATAAAGATTTAAAAAGAAAAAACAAGTGAAGTATCATCTCTACTAGGAAAAGTACTAACCACATGCGTTATTTTTTTTTTATTGAGAAATTTAAGTGGATGACCAAAATTTTAAATTTGATTAAATAGATGTCCACTTTTAAAATTTTATAGCTAAATGTCCAGGTAGATATATTTTTACACTTGGTAGATACACATATCTACCAATTTTAGTTACTGTTCTGAAATGCACTGAGTATATAATTTTTTATACTTGGTATATAAAATTTTACACTTGGTATATATGCATATATACCGGACATTTTGCTATAACTTTTGACAAAGGAACATTTACTGAAATTAGGCCCAAAATTTGGTCATATTTCTATAAGCCCCTTTTATTCCAATCCCACGTATGAAGAAAAAATATAGGGAATATATAGACCTTTGAAGTTATTATGGATTACCTATTCCGATGTTTGTACGATGATACCGAATAAAATAGACTGAAAGTCTGTGTATCCAAATTAATAAACTAATTATCGTCTCTCTTCCATCCAAAGAACTGCTTTGTACGTATAATTTATATGCTACTTTTAAGTGGGTGAAGAGTACCTTAAAAGAACCTTCGAGCTTTAACCACCTCATTCACTTGAATATATAATATCAAGGAAAGGGGTTTTCTTTTTTTTTTTTAATGAAAGGGTTTAAACCTTAAATCTCAAAGGGAGAAGAAGCAAATGATAAGAGGGAAAAAGAGAGAGGAAAGTGAAAATATGATAATTATTTGGTAGGAAGGAAAGGGAAAGAAAAGAAAAGAAGAAAAAAGTAAAGAGAAGAGAAGATAAAATGAGATGGAAAACTAAAAGTAGGACCCACAAAAATGTTCCCTCCAAAATAGAGAGAGAAGGTCAAAGAAAAGAATTTTAGTTAATAAAAAAGTTTAATTTACTAAATTATCCTTATATATTAATTTTTAAAATAATAATACAAAGAGTAAAATAGTTATTTTAAAATAAACTAGTTTTCTTTGATAAATTAGGTTAAATATGCATGAAAGCATATGAAATTCGATGCATATGCCCGTCTCAATAAATCTTTGTAATATATGCATATACTCATATTAAAAGACCAAATTACTCCCAATAACTCTATCATATATATCTCTTTATGCCTTAAAGATTTGAGGCATATTTGTTTCTTAAACATAAGTAATCATCCACATTTCTTTATTTAAATGCAACGGCTATAATGTCAAATAGTTTATTATCAAGTTTCAGGATATTCTGAGGTAATTTATGTATTAAAAAAATTGAATTTGAGTTAATCTTTGCCATTTTTATTATAATTCGTGAAATTGTTAAATATTGCCGAAATAATATCGAAAATGTCACTTTATCGAAATTAATCAAAATTACAACGAAAGTTATCAAAAATGTCACTTTCACTGAAATTTTATCAAAAATACCACTTATCAAATTGCATCAAAAAGTGTCAAAAAATACCTTTTTATCAAAATATCATCGAATTACTACTTTCATCGAAGTGTCGTCGAAAATACCACCTATCGAAATACCATCTAAAAGTGTTGAAAATACCACTTTCATCAAGATTTCATCAATACCATTACCATCGAAAATCTATCAAAAATATCACCATCAAAATTGCATCGAAGATTATAAAAAATACCAGTTTCATCAAAACTTTATCGAGAATATCAATTTCATCCAAAATAATCGAAAAATTTCGACAATTATCCTGATTTTTCATTAAACCTCGCAAAAAAAATAACCTGAAAATGATTCTTTAAATATGCAAATTACCTCATAATATCTTGAAATTTGATAATAAGCTATTTTAAACTATATACATTACGTTTAAACTTGGTTTTTAAAATTTTTTTGAAGATTCGAACCAATTCATGTTACATGTTATTATACAAAATTACACAAATTTCTCTTTTTAAGGTTATTTTTATCAATATGCATATTTTTCTTTTCTTTTTTTTTTGGAGGGATTATATATACACTCCAACTTCGTATAAATATACCACATTGATCAATAAAATGACTAAAAAAATAATTTATGAAATTAAAAAAAAAAAAGAAAAGGCCCCAAGCCCCCCATCTTCATCTCTCTTTTTTTTTTTCAATTTCACAAGAACGTTCCTATTCAAAATTCGCTTTCTTCTTTTTTTTGATCATTTTTTAAAAATTTCTTTTTATACGTAATTCATGTCCTCCAATTCTAATTTCTTTGATAATCTCTGTGATCTTAAAATTAAGCAGAGAAAGTGAAATTTCTTCGCTTTATACCCAATTTTTGTTTTTTTTTTTAATTTTTTCCTAATATCTTGTGTATCATTATCTTGTGTTAATTATTTTTTTCTCTCATTATTTTTTGTTCAATGATTCAATTTTTTTTATCCTAAAAATTAAAACCACTAACTTGTTTTAGTTCATAGATTTGCAAATAAGAAAGTTAGCTTTAGAGAGTGATTGGGGTGTTTTTAATATAACTTTTGATTTCTTGTCCTAATTTATCTTTTTATTTATTTTATGGGTGTTTTAATAATTGTAGGCGGTGCAAGTATAGCACCTTTTTTTTTGGTGAGCATATGCCTCAAATTTTCTATGTTATCATACATATTTCCCTTCATTTGTCTTTTGTTTCCTATCTACATATCAAACAATTACATAGGAAATACATTTTTCTTTTTATCTTATACATTTTCTATCCCTCATATTTATTTATTCCCTTTCATTTTCTTTCTTCTGTACCAAACATAGCAGGTTGAGCTGGGATATAGTTACCATTAAGCATACGATGGAGAAAGGATCTTTTGCCTACATAAAAGCATATTTGACTTGTACATATATGTATACCTTGGCCAAAGCTTAGAAGTTCTTACATCATTGAAAAAAATAAATAAAAGGCTTACAACTTCTTAGTTTCACTGCACAGCCTTGCAGGTGATTAAAAATGGAGATCACTTGTCAAATTTTTCAAATTTTTTGTCCAAATAGTATGTTTTCAGATATGAGAACAAAAAAAAAAAAAAAATTTGTTGTTTTCAAAAATATAAAATATGTTTGGCTAATATTTCATTAAAACAATTTTTTGAGAAAAATAAATACATTCAAAAAGAAAAAAAATATATTTTGAAAGAGAAGGTTAAGAGAAAATGAGAAGAGAGAAATTCAATTGAGAGAATAAGGATATTAAAAATTCAAGAAGAAAAATTCATTAGAGAAAATGTAGTAAGAGAGAACGAGGAGAGAAAGTAACGAGAGAAAATAATGAGGGAAAAAAGTAATTAGAGATAATGAGGAAGGAGAGAATTTGGAGAGCGAAAGTAATACGAAAAATTTAGGGAGAGTGTAATGAGAGAGAATTAGTGTACTAAAACTTATTTAAGAGAATGAGTTTTTCTTTTTTTCTTTTAGAAAACACTGAAAAATAATATTTTGTTTTTTTTTTTCAGAAAACACTGAAAAATAATATTTTTGTTTTTCTCTGAATTTTTAATCTATAAGTCTATTTTTAAAAAAATTATTCTTAGAAAACAATTCCAAACATCCCTATTTATTCTCAAAAAACAGTTTTTTATTTTTAAAAATAAAAAACTATTAACTAGTTATGATGCAAAACACCCAAACTAGTTGATTCTTTGCTTATATGATGTGGTTGGCATTTATATATAACTGGCTAGACAAGAAATCGGAGAAGCGATTATTTTG
Source organism: Trema orientale (assembly GCA_002914845.1). NCBI lineage: Eukaryota > Viridiplantae > Streptophyta > Magnoliopsida > Rosales > Cannabaceae > Trema > Trema orientale. The sequence continues at coordinate 469,134 of JXTC01000112.1, forward strand.
ATTCGATTACTCAAACACAAGGGATTAAAACAGAGAACAAGAAACAAATAGAAGTGACCAGGGGAATAAGAGTGTCCTTATATTATTCAATGTTAATCTTCGTACCCAGTTGTCATTATCATATGCCTTTGTGTGACTTCGATCAATAGAGAAAATAGATTATAGGACATAACATATGATGTATGAAGTGATTCTTTAGAAATTAATTCGGGAATAAAGTGAAGGACACAGTAGACAGAAGGAAGGAAGCAAATTGAAGCTAGAAACAAAGACAAAATATGCCAATTCTTTCGTCTTTTTTTTTCGAGTTTGCTCAACTCTATTGTCGCCGCATACCCAAGAGGCACAACTATATAGGTATGTAAGGCATCTAAATAATCAAGTATAAATCAGAATAATTAATTTCTAAAGATTATCAACATATAATTTAAACATATAATAATTCTTATAAAATCTCTAAATATTTAAAATAAATACTATATAATGGAAATAGTAGTCTAACAAATTGGTACTAATCGTATTTTCAAAAAAAAAAAAATGGCAACCAATCGACTTTTCGAGTTGTCATTATTTCTCAATGAATATGAACAACTTTCTCTCCCTCTTCCAATCATGAACTCTAATACATCTCAATTTGTAAGTACCACTATTTTATGAATATTAATTGTTTCCATAATAGAAATCATGCATGGAGATTATGTGGATTTAAATGCTCTATATCTATGTAATTACCTTTAAATGGGTATTGTTTATTTAAAGAATTTTAAAATTAAATTCTATGTAAATTTCCATGACCAAATACTATAGTTATGGAAATTCTAGTGATCAATATGCCAAGACACATTTTGTGAACATGAAATTTAAATTAAATTCTATTGGATTAAGCAGTTTAGTTTAGTTGAGAAGAATTTAATCTAACTAATTTAGTTAGAACCAAATTATACCATAGTTAGAATGAGACTACTAGTTAGAGGTTAAATATTTTTTTAACCTATATAAGATAAGAATTAAAATCAATGACTTAGATTCACTTGTTTGAAATAAAGGGCTAGATTTAAGAGGAGAAATCAAGGGTTAGGATTCCTTTAGATTTTGTGATCAAAGGCTAGGATTGCTTCTTGAAAGAAAGGAAATAGGTCAATTATAGGATGATAGGTTAAGACCTATTAGTGGTAAGATTGTAGGTGATGTTGGTGGTTAATAGAGTATATTAACTCACTCATAGAAATTATAAAAAATTAACCCTTAAACATTTTTAGACTAAGTGATGCATGTGTAGTAGAAGTGATTAATATAAAAAGTCAATCTTTTAACCATTGGACTAAGCAAAAAAAAAAGAAAAAGAAAAGAGAGAGAAAAATGTTTCTCTTCGTCTCCAAGGGGATTATTTTACTTCATTTCCTCTCAAGGTCTCTCATCTCTTCACTTCCTCTCAAGCGCTCTCATCTTTTTCTCCAAGAACAAAACAAAACAAAACAAAAAAAAAAAACTATTCTCTAATTTTTCTCTCTAAGAACAAAAAAAAACCAGTATTCTTCCATCTTTTCTCTCCAAAAATCAAAACTCTCTCTCTTATCCTCCTTGAAGATCTTGTGCTCTATTTCTTGAAGACTTTCTCATCTCCTATTAGAAGTCATACTTTAGTAAGAAAACTCCACTAGTTATGGTAAAACATGTTAGGATTTCTTGCTCTTGGAGACTCAGAAGTTCTATCTTGTCATCAAGTTTAGGATAAAGGTATTTTCAATTTTTAAACCCTATTGATCACACCTTAGTGTTCTTGATCTTGCATATATATGAGAAATATGTGTGGTTAGTGAGTTTTGGAGCCAGTTTGTAAGAATAGATTGCTAGAGTTTAGTTTCTATTTTCTTCTTTTATTTTTCCAAAAGATCATGGGTAGAGGAGGATTTTTGGTGTAACTTATTTTGATGTTCTTATTTTTTGCACTACAATTATTTTACTCACGAAAAAGGGAGATTAGTGAACTAGTTTCACTAATAATCCTAAAGAGGTGATAAAATAAATTATGACATATTTATACTTAAGTAAGATAGTTTTACTTTCTAATGTTTTATTATGCTTGAATGGTAGAAATACATGTAAGGACTTATGTTGATGAACTTTTAGGTTTTTTAAGATTTTAGTTCATGATTGTATGATTTAAGTTATAATTTAAGCTCTAGGTACTATATTGGGCTACTGATATGCTAAGTTTGAGTTTTAAACCATTCAAAGTAAATCAATGCCTCTAACCCTCTTAAAACTAAATGTTTTATTAGCCTAATAAAATAGTTCATATCAAGGAAAATAAAAGCGTTGTGATTAACCAAGTATCCCAAACGAGTTAGTTTCAAGATTTATGTTTTGAAAGAATCGTTTAGAAAAAAAATTAAAATTATGAGTTTTAATCTAAGGGTCAAATCTAATTTCTTGAACAATTGGAATCAGTTTTTAAGATCCCAAAATAAATTAAGGTGAATTAATAATAATATAGAATCAATTGATATTCTTTTCGACATTTTTTGGCCTCAAAAAGAGCAAATCTATCCTATTTTTGTAAATCAGGGTATTTTGGTAAATAAATTGATTTTCACTTTCTATCACATGTGGAAGTTAGTTAACATATCAATGAACAAAATCTCCGAAATTCACGACCATCCGATGAGTGTGGCTATTTTTAAAAATTTGTCTAAATTCAAGTTGCATAATTTTTGAAAAGCTAGGAAAATTTTGACATAAGAAGAAAAATGGGTTTTATTGTTCAAAGCCACTCTAAGTACTCTTAATAAAGCCCAAAATTTTGTTAAAAAGTGTTTAGGGTAGTTTAGTAGGTGCTCGAAACTAGGTCAAGCAATTACGGCTTATGATAGAACTTGTTGAAATCTCGTCATACGTAAGAACGAGTATTTTATAGTTCCAAGCTTTCAAAATAGAAATCTTTTTTAGAATGAGTTTTTCTAAATAAAAGTTTTCTGAAAGAAAATAAAACTTTCTAACTTAAATTTGATTAAGTGAAAAATATTTTTCATAGTTTGTCCAAAGCCAATAATGTTCTATTTTTTATAAGAATGATATAAGTGTCCATTTTAGATGGGCCAAAAACCCTTACTGAAGGTCCAATATATTATGAACTTAGAAAGTTACTTTTATAGGCCTTTTCAAATTTATTAACTCATAATAATTAAGCTAATTAAACAATTTATGTAAGGACTAAAATATATAATCTATAACAAGAACAAATTCATAGAAAACAACTTTCTTTAAAATAGATGTGATGGTTCAAACTTGTGTACTAATTTTAGGGCGACTTTTAGTAAAACTTAATCCTTAGAGAGAGAGAGAGAGAGAGAGAGAGAGAGAAATAGAGAGAGAGAGAGAGACGCTTTTAAATGAAAGAATTTCTAGTTTCACCAAATTCAATTAATCCCTATGACACTAAAGCCAGCTATCCTTTATCCTTGTGCGCGGTCGAATGGACCGATATACGTTTCAGAATAAAATATTTTTCTTGGATGGTCTCTTGCTTCGAACTCTCAACCTAATCCAAGCCATCAAACCTTAATTGGTTGGAAGTTGATAAGAAAATTTAGACAATTATGGAACCTATATAGGAGAGCTTATGTGGACATGCGAATATTCAATGCGGATTCGTTTAGTAGACGAAAGTTTGCTTGATTTAGTTTTTCCTAAATATATAAATTGAACTTAATTGAAGCTTTTCAAATAGGATGACGTCTAGATTTCCTTAGTACCCAAATTATTCTAAAAATACTTTGACTTATTAGGGTATACTTACGAGGTAAGTACAACTTATTACAACATAGATATGACTTGAATGGTCATTTTATGATGCCTACTGAATTGTTTGTTTATCTGTGTGGCTTTCCTAAGTATTGTAAACCAACTATATTTGCATATGTATATATATATATATCTGCCATTATATCATGAAATAAACCACCATGGACGAGTATTGAATAATTAACATGCTCTTCCAAGCTAGTAAACGTAAAGAGAAAGATAATAAGAGAATATTTGTATATAACAGGGGTGTTGTGCTGGCCTTCGACCTAAGGGAGGTTTTATGAATGATAGTGACACAGAACCTCCGAATTGAGGGAGATATCTTAGCCAAATTAATGATTTTAAAAATTTAGACCTTGAGTGTACTCAGTGGCTCGCTACCTTGCGTTTCTCAATAGTTGCACACTATCGATACAAATACCAAGGCCCAAATAGGAATGATAAAACGTGAGTTACATAAATTAGCATAACTTGACTCCTTAATCGGTCAGTTGGTTATATGATATTGTTTGTTTGATTAGTTGTACTTGCTGGGCAATAGCTCATCCATATGTGAATATCTATATTGTAGATAACAACGATAAACAACCTACTGCCTAGTTTTGGTGGGCGTCCTAGATGATATGCTATGGTGATGTATGGGAAATGGGTATGGATATACCACGCCAGATTAAAGCCTTCCGCATAATTATTTTAAATAATTTTATAAAAAATAATTTAGATTGCATGAATTCTACTTTTAAGAATTTTCAGACAATATAAGTATCAGTAATATAACTTATATTAGTATGAAATGTTTAAGTATCTCTCTATACAGGGACAACATAATGGATATATTCGTAAAGTGATGTTGAGTAAATGAATAAATTATCTATTTTAAATTATCATAAGACTATAAGTAGTAGTGATCGTAGATGTTTTGCTTAAAGAAAATGTTTCACAGTTGTCATCAATTATGATATTAATAGTTTCTTTAAAAAAAAGAGTTTTACAACTAAGTATATATATGGTTAATGAGTCGTAACTAGACAGTCGTTACACAATTATGCTAAACAAATTATCTTTTTTCATGCAAAAATAAATTAAGGGTGAGTTAGAAGACCGATAATTTTATAACAAATTGAGTTTCAAAATTTAGTACCACTACTAGAAAAGAGGGAAAAGTAGTCACTTTTTTCCACGTCGCTTTTTTATGTCAGCATGACGTGGAATAGAGTTGATACTTGATGTCGCTTTTAAAGCAACGTCATAGGGCAATGAGATTGACATCGCTTAACGTTAGGAGCCCCTTATTTCTCTCTCTTTCTTCTCGTGACAAACTTGTAGTGGCAGCTCCTCTCGACATTTCTTCATTTTTACTGACTATTTGAGTTACTTATAACTATTTTAACTCAATTGTTTTACTAGAATTCAAGTATTTACG
>JXTC01000112.1:498699-542305 GCA_002914845.1 Trema orientale
TTTTTTTTTTTTTTTTTTTTTTTTGGAATTTTATCGGATAAACTTAGATTTCATCTAGAAAGAACCTAATCTAGGGAACAATCAGGCCACACTAAGCAAAAATACAAGCTTCATTTGGCACGTTGTTTATAAATTCGTATGTAGAAAGTACAACTTTCATAGTTTATAGCAAAATATCAAACAAGCGGCATGTGTCTGAAAAAGAAGAGGTTGACAGAGGCAACCGAGAGAGTGTGCGCATTAAAAGAGATGTATGAAATCTTATATCCAGGAAATAGGTAACTTTCATTTCCACCAGTTCAATTTATTTGGGGCAACCAACATATTTAAATGCAATGTACAATTTATTGCAATCTTTTCTAAATTATTCTTAACACGGAAATGCTAGCGTCAGATGTGTTTAACGTGATTGATCTATATTCACAATTTTCAATTAGAGAATGCTAACATCATATATGTTTGATGCGATTAACGCATCTTCCCTTTCTATTGAAGCGGCCTTATAAAAAGATATCACGAGAGCATCCACTGCATAAAAATTAGGATGCATCAAAAAGGATCGAACACTTCTCTTCTTAGTTTAACCAAAATAGAAAAAGAGAATCTTAAATATTGCATTTTTCTAACTTTATTCAGATCTTAGACTTTAGAGTAAGAAAAGATAACGTGACTGAAGGAATTCTAGCACTATTTATGATCTTCAAAGCATATCCGAGCTTTTGCTTTTAAAAATGATCTCAGTTTGTTTTAAACCTTTAAAGAGATACGATATTGCAAAGCTGCATGTGCCAACAACTAACACAGTACTAAAATTAACCTTGCACAATTGACACTTGTTAAGCTAGCTTGTTCATACAGCCCATAAAGCGTTTGCCAATAATACATAACATGAGAAAAAGAACAAAATCAGAGGAGAATTCTTTTTTCTTCTCTCCCTATCTTTGGCAATGAAAAGGGGGGAGAAAGTAACTAAGATAGGCTGTATTGGAGCTATAGCTTATATCTCCTCCCTGGATTTTCCTTTTAAAAAGCTTCCTATTCAGGTTTGATACTCATAATTTTCGTGGACACCCATGTCATGTTCACTTGATTACCTAATTTGATAATCTGAATAAAATCAGCTGCTTTCTAACCTTTATTATAATCATGTGATATATATATATATTCAATTACTAGTAGAAATATTTCTTGTACTAAATATTGTAAAACACCAGTTGAGCTAGTAAAGTCTCTTGACTTGATCAGTATAAGAATTAAGAACCCCCTTCATCAAGATAGGAGGGCTAAAAGAGATGAAAAATATATTTATATGAGAGGAAAAAAAATAAAAGAAAAGCTTCTTATAGCAGTAAAAATTTATACAGAGTGACACGTGACCAATTATCACATGACAACAATAATGTGATAACTTTTACCACAATTTTTTATTCGCAAATTTATGTAAGATCAGAAAAAATACCACGTCACCTTGTCCATGAGGATTGGTGTTACAGTCCTTATGATATGATTTCATAGCCAAAAACCATTAGTACATATATAATACGAATAACATTAATTTAGTTTTACGGTTTGTTGGCCTAATTTATGGAGATCATTACATTGACTCTCATATATCGATATGTCTATTAAGTTGAATTCGTCCAGCTGAGGACTCATTTAAATATATGTAACTGATAAACAAATCGTTCTGCTAGAGATTTTTGAAGGATATGGACTGGCAAAACTATTTATGTTGTAACATAAAAATGCATTAATGTAAGTTGTTGTAACAATTTTTGTGCTTGCATAAATCGTTGGAGCACCAATTTAGTGTCCTAATATTATATGTATGATAAAAATGAGTGTCTGTATATTAGTTAATGAANATGGAGATCATTACATTGACTCTCATATATCGATATGTCTATTAAGTTGAATTCGTCCAGCTGAGGACTCATTTAAATATATGTAACTGATAAACAAATAGTTCTGCTAGAGATTTTTGAAGGATATGGACTGGCAAAACTATTTATGTTGTAACATAAAAATGCATTAATGTAAGTTGTTGTAACAATTTTTGTGCCTGCATAAATCGTTGGAGCACCAATTTAGTGTCCTAATATTATATGTATGATAAAAATGAGTGTCTGTATATTAGTTAATGAATGGATTCACCAAGTATATTCTCGAGGCCAGCAACTACTTTAACTGCCAAATAATAAAAACTTATTACGCAACCATAATAATGATGTCTATTTTATAACTTTGAGACATTCTTTTGGAAAGCCATCGTGCGCATTATATGTCTCGCATTGATTAACTACAATATCTAATATATTTTTTGTTGCTAGCACTTTTCATATTGTTATATGCCCTCCACATCTGCTAAGTGAGAAAAGTTCGGTTCGTTCCATCATGGAGGCAAAGCACGATCGAAGATACCATATTCTTTAGATACAACGTGACAGGATTTTATGTGATTTGTTTAACGGATCGATATATATGACGCATTGTTTTGAAGATGGTCAAACAATAACCCTTCACATAAAGTTCAACGAAAACTCTTTTTTTTTTTTTTTATAACTACTCTTCTTTTTAAGAGCTCTTTGCACTTACTCTCTTTATTTGTTAGTTCGATGCATATTGTTTATCTAATTATTTTATTAAGACTTACCCGATTATTTCATATTGGCTAGACATAACTTCCAACATCATTATTAACCGTTAATCGTGGAAAAATAAAATACATTATCTTTAATAATTTGGATCTGCTGCATGCTGCAAATATGATCATGGTAACGGTTGTCACATGTATTTTTCTCAGGGGAATTTAAAAAAAAAAAGATAAAGATAAAAATTGTCTGATCTATATATGTATGCGCCTCAGCTAGAGCAGCTTAATAAATATAAAGGGCTTGTTTAATAACGTGATGATACTAATCCATGGAAGCAGTAATGTTCCTGTAAAATGGAACAGAAGCAATCAAATATCAATTATTTCATTATCCTCTTATTCTTCTGCTCTTTTTTTTTCACTTTTGTTTGTTTCAATTGCCATTCTCCAATCTCATATGCATGGAAAAGAAGACCTATATGTACATGAAGTTTGGAAAAGTATGAAGTAAAACATTTTCAGCTCGTTTCTTTTAGAATAAAATATATGTTTAATACAGCGTGATATTTTGACCTGATTATTTTTGAATACTAGATTATATTCTAATTCAAAATATTAGAAACGTATTGTTTATGCCTTGTTTCTTATTGAAAGTACTTATCATTACTATCTTCTTTAATCAAGTCAATAAGATTACAAGATTAAGATCATTCACGATTTCTTAAACAAATTAAAATAACATGTAGCTGCATAGAGTTCGAAAATGAGACAAATGTATGCGTCTACTACTAATGAAATTATTGTGGAATGTGGCACATTTACAATGACTAACGATCGACTTGTGCATGTGAATTATTGTATGTGACATGTGCATTGCACATGTGAATTTGTCATCATATTAAAAGGCTAAAAGCTATATAGCTATTAGATTTTTAATTCAGTTCAATTTATTTTTTTTTTTTCATTTGTAAATGAATTAAGGTTGATATTATATTTGAATTAAAGATAATACTAAGTATCCCAATAATTTCATCAAATTTTAATAGCAGCACATGTGTCATGTGATCAGTTATCATTATTCAATTGATAAATAATATTAAATTTATTTGTGGTGAGTTCTAATACACCAATTTGTATAGTAACAACTTACATGACACATTTGTTGGTATTAAAAATTTAATACAATTGTTAGTATCTCTAACATTATCCTCGAATTAATTACCACAATTTATCCTAAATATGTAAAATTCTTGCAATAAAAATATGCATGAAACCTTTTAATAGAAAATCAAACCCCACACCTTAATAATTCATGTAATGAATGATTTTAAAAATGAGCATCACGTTTTTTTTTTTTTTTTTTAAGATCCTCATATAATTAATTGTGAAAAATTCATTTGATTTAAAATACTGCTAGCGGTAAGCTATATATTAACTATATAGTCTTATTATACTATTTGAAGTTAATTAATCATATTAACTATATAATGATTAACTAAAATCTTAATGTATTTTTTCCCCGATAAAAGTTAATGATAATAAGATCTAATTAGAATATCTCTATACATACATTTTTGCTGTTTACTTTGAGCACATTGAGGTTTTTGAATGCGCTTTAAGTTACGTCCTTGCATATAATTTTTGAAGCTATATGCACGTAATTGAAAAAAAAAAAGAATTAATTAATGACCTAAGAAAATATTAATCTTAGCACATAGATATTAAATCGACATTATTTTGTAAATAAATTACAAAAAATATGGTCATGTTTCCTATAACTTTCGAAGATCTTTTAGGATATCGTTGGATATGGATTCTTAGAAGAGATATCTTCTTTTATTCTAAAGATTTTTTAAGGAAACATGAACCATTGTCTTTTTAAGAAGATTTGTTAATATTTTTAAACGTTATCCCAAATTGACTCTGAAAATATTCGTTGGAAATATATGTATATAAAAGTATATGTGCACATATTACACTACAGCAAAGACAACTGAAATCTGAAAATGTATAAATAAATTTTGAGAATGTACCCTATAGCTCCATGGCGCCATCAATATACCTAATAATAAGCTAAATCCTATAATTATTTATGTTTTAAGTGAGACGACTGAGTAAATGATGGAATCGATTTTTGAAAATAACTATAGTGAGATTTGATTGTTTATATATTTATTTGTTTTGTTTTGGCTCTTGAAGAGATTGGATTGTTTAACCATTCATCCCTTTTCCAATATTAGACTACCTATCTATAATTATATACACGTATAATTAGGGTATTTGGCACGTTTGGCCCCTCGACTATTTAAGCTGTGACTATTTGGCCTCTGAACTTTTAATTTTGGCCATTTAGACCCCGAATTTTCTATTCTCTGGCCAAAGTGCCGAAACTGACGATAGACGTGAAAATATTGACGGAATAAACACTTGTGGAGCTCGTGAGCTTGGCTGGAAGGGTAGAGGAGGAAAAACAACCAATTATAACAATTTGGAGGGAATAATGTGAAGACATTTTTAGGGCTTGCTTAAGTGTGAATTGGGGAAATTTTTTGGGCAAATATTTTGTGCATCTGATTCAAATGTCTTCTTCAGAAGAGCATGTATGTTATTGTGGGAGGCCAACTCGAAGGTTTACATCATGGACTGAGAAAAATCCAGGCAGGAGGTTCCATGGGTGCGAAAACTATAATGTAAGTTGGTTTCTTGATCTTTTTTTTCTTTTCTTTTTTCCTTTAAAGTGGACAGCTTTGGGTTTTTTCTCACAGGTGTTGTATTAAAAAATATTATGCAGCGACATGGTGATGGTGGATGTGGTTTTTTTTCCTGGTGTGACCCCCCAATTTGTGACAGAGCAAAACAAATAATACCAGGGCTATTGAACAAAACAAGAAAGCTGGAGTTTAAGATTGAAGAGTTAAAAGAGAGATTAAGGGAAGAGGAGAAAAAATTGGAGGATGAGATTAGATTAAGGAAAACTGAGAAAAAAAATCGGGATAGAGTTATTTGGAGGATTTTGAAATTTATTGTGTTGATGGTGATATTGCTATTGGTAATGTTGTTGAAGAAATGATGAGTATTATTATGGTAGTAACGTTGTTGTTGGTGATGTAAAGTAATTTTATGAATTTGCATGGAATGAAGAAGGAAGAAGTTGCTTTTGATTATTATAGTATTTTAATTTAACTTTGTAGCAAACGTATGACAAGTTTAATGTGTAACAATATTTGTAGTATGGAAATTGAAGAAAGAAACTCTTTTAATTTTGTTTATCCCAAATTATAAATATGATAATAAGTATTATGATACCATAAAAGTACGTATGAGATATTGTTCTAAAGTGTTTATTGATTAGGAATTGAATAAAAAAATTAATTATTAATTTGATGGTAATATTGGACATGAAAACCCATAAACTATATATTTTCTTGTCAAGTTTTTAACTCAACCTATGTAGATAAAGAGAGATGACAATATAAAAATTTCATCAATATGAAATAGCAATACAGAAGCTATGAATCCAATTCTAAAATCTTGCATTCATATCAAAATACTGAAATTTCATTAATATAGGCGTGGAATGTCCTTATAATTTCATGATTTCACCTATGCAATATATATCCCAATAAGCTAATATATAATTTAATCAAAATAGCAGTTACTAAGGCTCAAAGATATCCCAAGGACATAAGTTAGCCTAAACACAAGTGCCATAAAGGCTCAAAAATATCCTGAAAGTAGCCTATACATAAAAAGACATTCCTAGTTAGTTTAATGTTTGGATTACACCAATACAAAATAAAAAAGCCACACTTGGCTCAAAAGTTAGTCACAATCTGATCATATTTCTCTTTCTCCTCCTCTTTTGAAGTGCACTGGATTTAGTTGCTTGGAGTTTCATTTGGGCGAACAGCTGCAGTAGATGTTTCAGCAATTTCTTGTACAATATCAATGCTACTGGTCCTCCTCACCTAAAAGAAAAAAGGGAAATACATTATTATGTTAGTAAGTATTGTGTAATTACTTAATTAAAAATAAAAGCAAGAAATACACATTACATTCAGCTTATTTCTATAAGTGCTTGTAATAGGTACAAGAGGAACCCCAAGAAGATCTTCAAAAAGATTCTGGAACTTGATTTCATTATGATGATCAATAGTTGCCTCAGCAGAGACATTAATTGGCTGCTTACTATTTAGATGTTGATTTGTTAAGTCAGCAACCTTCTCAAGGGCATCAATTGGTTGCTTTCTAGGGGGCTTTGTACAAGTTCTTTGGTTATGGCCTGCCACACCACAATTTCCACATTTCAGTACTACATAACCTCTTGTCAACTTGATTGTTTTATTCCTCTCTTGATGGACCTCATCAGGTTCCTTGCACCTCTTTTTTTTTGGCCTTCCAGGTTGGTTTCTCTCTTTAGGTGCTTGAATAGGTGTATGATCAGTTTTCCTCCACTCTGCAGGTCCATTCATAGGGTTTATAACCTCATTATAGGCCTTTTCATAAGCTGTCTTCTTGTAACAATCATTCACAAAGTCAACCATCTTCAATCCTCTATTATCAATACATGCAATAGCATGCAGGCAAGGCAAACCAGTTAAATCCCACCTCCTACAGCCACATTTTGATGCATTTAAGTCTACCATATATTGAGAACCCCCAAAACATCGAACTTCAAACCTCATATTACCGCAATAGTCCACTATTGTGCTCCGAGAGGCAAACTGATTTTTCTCTAATATTTTGTAGATTCTAGGACCCACATTATACTTCCAACGTTTCAACTCAATCCTTTTGGCCTCAAATCTCTTTCTTATATATATCTTGACTATTTCAAGCAAAGTAATAATCGGTTTATCATGTGCCTCAATAATTGAACGATTAAAGGACTCACAAAGATTGTTCAACAATATATCACATGTTGGCTGCTCTGAAAAGTATGCCCTTGACCAATGCTTTGGGTTTTTTGGCAGTAGCCAATTGTAGGCATCTTGATCATCCTGCTTCATTTTATCCATATGGGCTTCAAACCTATCCAAACACATTAAAAATAACGAATGAATAAAACTGAAACTCACTTAATATAATACAAAATTCATAAAATGGTCTTAAAAAAGTATAACAGTTCATACTGTGCCACTGTTGTTGCTCTTGCAGCATTCCACATATGTTGTTTTAGAGCCAAACCTTTGTAATCAAGCTTGAAGTTATTATACAAGTGTCTCACACAATGTCTATGATTGTCCTCATTGTATTTCTCTTTAATAGTCTCCACTAGACCTTTTTGCTTGTCAGATATCCATGTAATGTAGTTTGGATTTTCGATGTTCAAATCTTCTACCAATAGGTCCACAAACCACTCCCATGATGATTTACATTCGGATTCCACTACCGCATAGGCAATGGGAAATGTTGAATTGTTAGGATCAATCCCTATAGCTGTTAGAATTTGGCCTCGATGCTGACCCTTAATATGACAACCATCTAGACCAATTAATGGTCTACAAGCAGCTAAAAATCCTTTCTTGCAAGCGGCCAAGCAAACATAAATCCTCTCAAACAATGGATTTTCGGGACCTTCCGCATTGCACTTCATGATAATAGTAGAGCCAGGATTAGTCCTCCTTAACTCTTCACAATAATCCCAAAGTCGAGCATATTGCTCCTTCACTGAGCCTTGTATTTTTTTTCTAGCTATACTTCTTGCCTTATAAAATTGCCATTCTGACACATCACACTGAGTATCTTCTCTTACTTGTTGTTTGAAACTTGATAATGACCAATTTGGATCACTCCTCCATTTACTTTCGTATTTTTCAGCTAACCACTTTGCTGAAATATATTTAGTAGAGAAGTTCAATCCACATGTATGCTCTTCATTTATAGTCTTCACCATGAAAGTCTTCCTATCCGCAAGAGCTGAAGCAAATAATTTCCAAGGACAATCTTCAACACACACTGCCCTAACCTTTAGTTTTTCATCTTTCTTAATTCTTATGGCTCTATGGGTCTTAATTCCATGCTCTTTCACAGCTTTTTTAAAGTTATCCTTGCTTGGGAAAATCATTCCAATCTTGAAAATGGGATTTCTCATATCAGTTTGAGGGTTAAACTCAATGCTTTTCTTCCTTAGGTTGGCACTATCAATTTCTTCTAAATCAGATTCACAACTACTCCTCAATTCATCCTCATCCTCATATTCTGAACCCGACTCCATATAAATATCATCCCCGTTCATATATTCATAACCCATGTTAGAAGTCTTTGCTCTATAATCTTTCTCATTCATCTTTCTTGATTTTTCACCCATAGGTTCCTCATCAGATTGCTCATAATATGGGTCTTCCAAGCCTTCCTCCACTGATTTTCTCATACTAGACCTAACACCATCTACTCTTACATTATGCAAATCAAGAGTATGAGTTTCTTCTTCATCAATTAATTTATCTACCTCGAATTCGCAAGACCCAGAGATGAGAGGTAAGTCATCAAAATCTGTAAGTAAATAGAAATAATGAGTCTCAATAAAGGATAAAGAATATAAAAGAAACTATTATTTAAAAATTGACCATTAAAAGCGTAAAAATAAAAAATAATCTACTGTACTCTGTTTGAGAAAAAAACGAAGAAGAAAATAAAACAGTGCTCTAGATTTTGATTAAATTAAACTATACAAACACTATTTTTAAATTCTTACAAAAAATCTACACCACCATTTGCCACCATTTATTTATTTAATTAGTATACAAGCGATAAAGCAAACAGGAAACCAAAACCAAGTAATAACTCCAATGAAAAAGAGAAAAAATAACATAAAACATCTCAACCCACTAAACACAAGATGGATAATCGATTCACTGCGTATGAGCTCTTTTTTTTAATACATGATGAGTATCATTCCTCATTCTCAAATCAATCCTATTTAAGAAATATAAACCAAGAAATTGACCCACATTGAAGAAAGAAATACCTAGAATTCAACCTGATTATATTTGAGAAAGAAAAAATAAAAAATTCCTTACCATATTCGGATGGTTCAATACGATTTTGCGAAAGAATTGACATTGCTCTAACCCTTAATTGTTGCTTTTGTTGTTTCTCGCTTTTTCATCTGAAGAGTCACAAATTTGGCCTCTCAAACTCCTTACTTTTGTGATATTCTCTTTATTGTGTTTTAGAATCACTCTAAAAGCTCTAAATACCCCAAAAGTGTTGCATCGCTCTAGTTTTCCCGCTTCTTTGAGCCCTTAATGGCAAATTTTCGTCTTTACCCTTCCCACGCCATTCTAGTCGAGGTCACGTGCACCTCACGAGTGGATTCTGTCAATATTTTCACGTTTATCGTCAATTTCGGCACTTTGGCCAGAGAATAGAAAATTTGGGGTCTAAATGGCCAAAATTAAAAGTTCAGAGGCCAAATAGTCACAACTTAAATAGTCAAGGGACCAAACGTGCCAAATACCCCGTATAATTATTTTTCTTCAATACAATATTTAGTAGTACACTGATAAGTTCGACAATACTCTTGAGACGACAGGGTTTTGAACATTCTGAAACTATCTCAAACTTGTGTTTCTTTTTTCAAACTTTAAGTTCGATCGAAATTTCAAGCAAAAAAAAAAAAAAAAGTTCGATCGAAAATATGTGGTAAATTCTTCTCCCAAAAAGAAAAAAAAGAAAGTGGTTCGGGAAGCTTCAAAATGTTGTACAATTAATATTTTCATTTTTTTTAATAAAATGGTCTACTTTTAGTTTCTGCTTTCTAAACCCATTAAGGAGTAATTATAACGTCAGTCCTAAATATGTCATCTTTTTCTATTAAAATAACAAAAATTGATGAAAACGGTAAAACTAACGAATTTTGAGATTTATGCATCAATCAATGCCACTGATTTTAAAATAGAAGGACCAAATATTATACGGACCCAAGGTCATCCAAAACACGAGTTATGGTATAATTTATAACAAAAGAAATAATTAATCCTCAGAATTAAGAACTAAATACATTGATTAAAATGGGATCAGTACTTCGTTTCCAAAAAAAAAAAATTAAAATGGGATCAGTACTATACCATGGATATTGTTAAAAAAGCGCCCCCCCCCCACCTTTTTCCCTTTTTTTTGAATAAGTAGAAACCGAATGGACATTATCCTCTATGTTTCTTTTTTTTTTTTTTTACTTGACATTGTACTATATGTTGCGTCCCTAATACGTACTCACATGTTTTGTAAAGAGTTGGGGTAAAAGCTTGCAGTAAACTAGTGATCGAAGTTTTTCCTTGTATAATGAGGGAATCACCAATAACATATTTTTAATTCCCTGAAGTTGATGGCCATTGGATCACTCGCGTAGAATCCACTACTTTCCGTTGAAAAACAAACAATTCATACATAGACATTTATAATTGACAAGAAAATCTGAGTTCATGACTAAAATTGTTGGTATAATCCACTAAGCTATACTAGTTAAATTAGTGGGAGCAGTGATCAGTAATGGAAAAATAGCAGAAATAGTTATCTCTAATCAGTGGTTTTCTTATATAATGACATAATGTGCAACCACAAAAAGTTATTATTATTTGCATGTTGTTTGTGGGTTTTCTTTTTTTTTTTTTCCTGGTTTTATTGTTTATGTATATATAGATGTACATTGTTTGGTCTATCCCTTGGCTGGTCCACTATAATATATTGGATAGATAAGGTACAAAGCCTAGACAAAATTTGGCCCCTATTTGGGCCACCACCCATTGTATGTGCCAATAATTCCCAACTTTGGCGACCCCGCAATCTCCTCAAGTACATGTTGATGAATTTATCTTCATTATTGATGAAAATTTATATCATGATAGCAAAACCATAGTACACTTGGATATTTCTTCTTCTTCATCATCTTTTATTTTTTTTATTTTTTGCTTGAACATTATTCTTGGGAATTATGTTGGGATCATTCTTTTCAAAGAGAGATAGGTACCCATGTGATGAGGGATGCGTATTTCCAAGCAAAAGTTTTTGGCATTTCAAATTGGGCGTGTTTTTTCAAACTAAGTATAATTGTTTCAGTGGAACTTGTCAATTCTAAACCTTAATGAATTGACATTTCGTGAGAACGCAACCCATAGCTATCTTCCTTAATTACCCCAGTTGTTAAAAAAAAAAAAAAAAAAACAATAAAAGAAGAATAAAAATTTGCTCATAAGTCGATTGATGATGATAAAGTACTTCCATAAGAGTTAAAAGTCTACTTCTCTTTTGGTTCCCCCAATAACAATAAGTAGAGAGGGTGTTACGGACATCATATGAATGGAACTTACAATTACGACTTAAATTTCTAAGACACTCTAGAAGAAGTACGTACTTTTTTGCAACAATTAATTAAAACATTTGTAAATCATCAAGCTTGTTTACATATATGGTCCACTAACTTTGTGGTGAGAGTGCAAAGTGCAGTAAAAATGCATCGTAAAAATGCAGTAAAAATATATGGTCTACTTTGTGTATTTCTGAGCAAATTGCAGTAAAAATGCATTTTTTCATATCATGCGCGAGTTTCTTCAAACTAATTATAGGCTTTAATGGATTGAATTGTGGTGAGAGTGCTACCTAGTTAAGTGCTATCCCACAAGAATTAACAAAACAAGAGCCGCAAATTAATTAGCTCATAAGACGATGGTGATAACTTATTATCCAAAAGCTATCATTTTTTTTTTTCCCTAAATTAGAAGAGAGAATATGTGAACAAGACCAAAGACTGAAATCCCTAGCACGTGATCCAAAAAGAAAAACGATCGCATAGCGACTGAATATTTTATACCGTTGTCCTTACGCACCATTCAAAAGCTTTCTACTTCGTCAAATCAACCAAAATGAGAATCTTTGGCCTCGCTTGATGATATATATTTTTTGTTAATATTCTTATGAATGAAATGAATGATTGAGTTGTTCTCTAAATGTAGTGTGCTATATATTTTATTTCAAAAACTAAAACAAAACAAAAAAAAAAAAGCAAAAATATTTTTATTTTAATCTTTACCATTTATTTTACTGAAGCTATGTATTTGGCGCAAAAACACTCCTATATTGCAATATATTATGCTTGGTGTTAAATTTGGCTCCAAATATTCCTATTTGATTACATTTTTAGTTTGACTTCTCCTTCATAATAAATGACAGCATTGTCATATATTTTATTTTTTAAATGAAAAACATGTTAAATTTAAAATTTTAGACAATTTTTATGCCAGATACAGTGGTTGCATAATTGCATGTGTTATATTTTAATTATCTAAAACTCAAGCTAGAGTCTAGACTGGAAGCATATGAAACCAAACATAACAAGTCAATGAAACCCGCTATATTAAACTGCTTTTTTTTTTTTTTTTTGGGGTAATATCCGCTATATTAAACTGCTTACAGGTTACGAGTTGAGACCCATAAATGGCACCACTTCCCGGAGCAAATTTTACTTTAGAATGAGGAACAGTAAAACTGTAAAAGTAAAGTAGAGTAAAGGCAGCTCTGACCGAAACGACGTCGATTAAGTCTAACGACATTAAACGGCGTCATCGTCCTCGAACTTTTCCATCCCTAAAATGCCAATGGCCAATAATAATTTCCGTTGCACGATCACCTCTCTCTTGCTTCCACGTGGCCTAGAAGAAACAAGTTTAACGGTAGAAAGGTCCAAAACTCGAAATGACTGGAACACCCTCCCGCCTTCAATGGGCCCCACGCTCACAAACCAACTGACGAATACCCATTACAAGGTCACGCGGAATTAACGCCTTAACCGCCGGTGGGGCCCATATTATAGTGGCGTTTCAGGTAAATTTAACCACCAACCGAGGGTCAAATTGCCATTTTTCATCATTCTTTTTTCTGTATTATTTTATGTTTTATTTTAAGCTCCTCTATACATTATATATAGTGTATAGCACATACGCCTATACCAAGGAAAAAACACCACAAAAAAAGCTTCTCCTACCTCACTCTACTAGCAACAACACTATTAGAAACCTTTCCATAGCTCTAAATAACTGTCGGCAACCCTTTTTTTTTTCAACTGTTCAGCCTCAAAAACAAAATAATAATAATAATAAAATAAAATTCTTTAGGTCGTTTTCTTGTTAATTCCAAGGCTCTTTTTTCTACTGTACAAGGAATCAGCACATATATAGTGGTGGCGCCGCCGAGATTCGCCGGAGCCACACACACACCAATGCAGCCTGTACGGTCAGCTTGTTTTGGCTTACTATTACTCCTCTTGGTGGCTTATGCTGCTCAAGCTCAAACTCAGGCCCCACGCGGCGGCCTCACCGACCTGCATTGGAAACCCGCCACCGCCACCTGGTACGGCAGCCCCGAAGGCGACGGCAGCGACGGTAAGACTTACGAGATAGTAAGATAGTACAATAGTAGCTCGAAACTCGTCCGAGTCAAACTCAGTTTTTGACTATTTTTATACATACACAATGCTGCTTTTAATTTTTCACGAGTTGGGGTTTTTCTTTTACCGTGTTTAGCTACTTGGGTTTTACTCGTTGGAACGAAACTTTGTGGTTCAATTTGGTTGAGTTGGCAGTTTCAACGAAAATGTATGAAAACTCGTCCGGGTCAACTCAGTTTTGACCCATTTTTAGGCTCTCCAACTAATTATGGAAAACAAGAACACTTCACCCCAATCGGGTTTTTCTCTTAAACCATTTTAGGTCATTTTTTCCCTTTTTTTTTTTCTCAACGAAAACGACTCAAAATATTGGTCTGGGTCAACTCACTCAGTCTTGACCAAATTTACTGTGACATACTACCGAGTCATCAATTTTTAACTCGAACCCAAGTTCTTGTTGTGGTTAATTTGTACAGGTGGAGCGTGTGGGTATGGGTCAATGGTGGACGTGAAGCCGTTTCGGGCGAGAGTTGGGGCGGTGAGCCCGGTGCTGTTCAAGAATGGCGAAGGGTGTGGGGCCTGCTACAAGGTCAAGTGCGTCGACGGCAGCATCTGCTCGCGCCGCGCCGTCACCATAATCGTCACCGACGAGTGCCCCGGAGGCGTATGCTCTGGTGGCCGCACCCACTTTGACCTCAGCGGCGCCGCATTTGGCCGCATGGCCCTCACCGGCGAGGGCGGTCAGCTCAGGAACCGAGGCGAGATCCCGGTCGTTTACCGAAGGTATGTATACATACGTGGCCTTTGCTTATGTACCATGTGGTCGGATCTCCATAATCTCTGTTTTTTTTTTTTTTTTTGCTGTAACTGTCACTTTTTTTGTCACTTCCAAATTTCTTTTCCNTTTTTTTTTTAGTTTATTTGCCAAGTAACGTCCAAAATGACTGTTTCACCCTTTATTAAATTTTGATTGGTAGAAAAAAAATTGAGAATAATGTTGTACAATATTAAAAAAAAAAAAAGGGACCAATATTGCAAGTTACTAATTGTTAGATTTCTAATTTTATATCATATACATGTACTATTTGATTGATTGTTTTTATGATACCATACTAGGTTTAAGCTGAGATGTCAATTATTGTGATAATTAAGTTTTTCTTTTTATTATTAGTTCCCATTACTCTTAATTGATACCCAAAATGGTTCATTTTAATTTTTTCATGTATTGCGGGCTAAGTTGCTATATTCCATAATTGTATGCCCAGATTTAGTAATGAAAGCAATTAAAGCATTCGATATTTAATATGGCTACATAAAAAGAAGACAAAGCAACTTTGTGGGTCCATTTGATATAAATGGTGTTTATTTCTTTCGTATTTTCTCCTGCAGGACACCATGTAAGTATCCTGGAAAGAACGTGGCCTTCCATGTGAATGAAGGTTCAACAGATTATTGGCTCTCACTTCTGGTGGAGTTTGAGGACGGGGATGGAGACGTTGGGTCAATGCATATAAGAGAAGTACGTAACAGTTTCTAGTTCCTTTGGAAATTTAGGTCTTTTTATTTTTCAATTTGAAGCCAATTAACCTGGAAAAAAAAAAATTAGGTATGTGCTTTGGTACACGGCGCCCTTAATAGATGATCGTGATGCAATAAAAATTAACATGTGATGTGGTTAGCACAACTCATAAATTAATATTAAGAAATTTTGACAAGTAAGAAGATAATATGCACGCGAAGTCAAAAATATAGTAAAGAAATTTCACAATTGGAATAATGGGCTTTCTTCTCTTCTTTTCGTATTTCGTCAAAAGTGAATCAAATCCACCTTTTAGACCAAAAAACCATTGCCTAAACGAGATCACAAAAGCTAATGGCCATTCCACAGAATTCTTAAAGAGGAGAAAGTACACAATTAATTATTGAACGAGTTCTTCTTTTTAATCCTTGTATAGTCTAGATACAGTTCCTAATATCCCGGATGTGTCTCCCTAATTACACTCTTTATAACCCTACATTTGCTGTCTTTATGTAGAAATATCTTTCAATTGGCCCCAGTTTTGATATATAGTTTTCACACTTAATTTATCACTATCTACTAAAAGTCTTAATGGAGCCAATATGCGCCCTCCCCCAAAAGCACTTTTTGCTTCGCACTTTTTTTCCTCTTCCATTCAACCATTCCCCTCACTTGGTCCGCATGTGACAGATTAGCCCCCACTCTTAAAAAGCCACCCATACTCATCAATAATATAAACATAATATATGTGCACATTCATCATGTAACTAAAATGACCATTTTCTAGGCTTTTAACATATTATTATTTTACATTATTGGGATGCAGGCAAATTCTAACGAGTGGCTACAAATGAGCCATCTATGGGGAGCGAACTGGTGCTTCATTGGGGGACCCTTGAAAGGACCATTCTCAGTGAAGCTAACGACTTTGTCAACGGGAAAAACTCTCTCTGCCAGAGACGTAATTCCCAGTAACTGGTCTCCAAAAGCAACTTACACTTCGCGCTTAAACTTCTTCTGATCTGTCCTAACCAAAAATTGGGGTCTTAACTCAGACTTTCTTTCACCAACAAAGAAACCCCCTTCTTTTCCTTTTTTTTTTTTTTTTTTCCTTTTTTTTCTTCTTCATCTTTGCCGAAAAAGGCTCCCTTGGTTTCCCACGACACGAAAGTAGCCGTTGTCGGGTTTGGTTTGGTTTTTTTGAGAGGAAAGGTAGCCGTTGGAGTGCACACTATAGCATCCGATGCTCTTTCCTTTTTTCTTTTTTTTTTTCTTTTTTTAATTAATTATGTTTTTAATAGTTTAAATTGTGGGGTTTTTATATTATTTAGAGTGTGGAAAAATTGGTGTGTAGTCTGTAGATGTAGCCCTCTCCAAAGGAGAGAGAGCGTACGTTGTTTGACCCTTGTTTTGCTATGTGTAATTTTGTGGGCCCTATGGGTTATTAATGGAATATCGACAGTTCTTCTTAAATGTTGTTATTAATTTGGAGACAATCCTGCATTATGGGACCCCTTCTCTAAGGCTCTGCCTCTTTTTATTTATTTATTTTTTTCTTACTTTCCCTCTAAAATTCCATTTCAATATGAAATCTTAATCAAATGACTAGCCCCCAAAAAATATGGAAGTTAATCTTCAACATTGGAATCAGATTTTGGACCCCTTAAAATAATAGATCTTCGTTTTCGAAATTTGTAGCAAAATAGCCAGACATTTTTTTACGTAAAAGTCTATTTATTTAGTAAGTTTATAAAATATATTCAATATAGATGCGATAACTTGATCTACCTATGAAAAGAATAGTGTACTTGGCTATCTAGCTATAAAAAGGAAAAATGAAAACATTTGCTGAAATGAAATGTGTAGAAAGAAATAGAACATTTTCTACAAATTATTTTCTAAAAATCTGATGCGTAAAAAAAAACAAGTAGATTTTATTTAGAGTAAAATGAGTATAAATACAACTAGAAAAATGTAAACACAACCAATCTGAAACTTCTGAAGCGTAAAAACAGGCAGATTTTAATTACATTAAAATGAGTATAATACGACTAGAAAAATGTAAAACACACAACACGCCGTCTGTGGGAATCGAACCCACGACCACATGGTTAAAAGCCATGCGCTCTACCGGCTGAGCTAAGACGGCTTACTGTTCATAACCAATCACATACAATTATAAAACTCTTATTTCCTTTAATAATTTTTTTTCCGACAATAAGTGCGGTGTTTTGTAAATAAATGGTTAATCTAACGAACAGTAATCTTCTTCACCTATAATCATTCTAAATAAATATATAATAGCTCCAGAAGAAAATGTAAATTAATGATAGAAGAATTCAAGAACCAATGGTTGGTCGCCGCATGCATTAACTGTTATTGAATAAGTTTAGTTATGTGTGGTTGACATGATAGAATCACCCCAATTTCTTTTGAGAATCCCACGGAATCCCTTAAAAAGGCCCAGAAATCTATTGAATATTTATGAGATTTTGTCCTATAAGCTCCAAAGAGGTCCCCATAACTGCATATATCTAATACTGTGAGTTGTGCATCATATCGTCACCCACATGCAATGCGTCTAAAAAGCTCTCAGAACTAGTTTTGGTTCCTTGTGGTGGGGTCGGTGGTGAGAAAAGGTGTATGATCACCACACGTGGAATTGGGTCCCACTGAGATCTTGGGTGATGGTCACGTGACTTCCCCTTACCACATGTGGGGATGCCACGTGCATGATGCCCTCAAAGATAATGTGAAGGAAGCCCTTCATAAGGGTGCTCTTGTATTACTGTTGTATATCCACTTCACTGTATATCATGTTCAATGAGCCAATAGAATGTTGCCAAGCAAGGATAACTGGATTTCAAGAGCAGTGACTGACATGGATTAAAATTCAATGTGGGAAACATAAAATGGCAGTGAGCCCAAAATGTTTGGAGTTTGGTGAAGAAATTTTAAGACCCATAAAGGCTACCTTCATTTCTCAGTGGTACATAAGTAAAGCGCTTTCCGCATGTCACAAATCTGTTTTCCCACTATTATTTCCTACCTTTTTACCTTTCATTAATATTAGTCGAGTAAGAATTTTATAGACTCTCCCCCGGAGTATGGTACCAATGCCTATATGCCCTTGAAGTTTCAAAAGTAGCAAACTTACTACTGAACTAAAATTTTGTGGCAAGTTTGCCACTTCGTCTAAAGTTTAAAGTGTCAATTGCGAATATATCCAGGTAGTTTTAATTCCTTTTAATTCAACCGTGCATTCTTTAAAATTACATTTTCACCCCTCAAACATCTAATTTTGGGAAAAATATTTCAAAATACATTCTTCAAATATAGTGAAATGAAAAATTATTTCTAAATAGCTTCTAAATTAGTCGAAATCTATTTTTTTTTTTTAAGATTTTGGGTTTTTTCATAACATAATTCTATTAATTTACAAACGGTTTTGAAATAGTTTATGTTTCAAAATACTGGATGAGAATGAAATTTTTATTGACTAATAATTTGCTATAAAATTAAATGTTATAAGAGTGAAATTGAAATTTTATGTTAAATCTCAAGAGGTGAAATTTAGTTTCAAAAAATATAGGATTAAAGTTCAAAAAATGAAAAATACAAGAAATATATTGTAATCACCCCAAGTTTTAATACACATGTGGCATTACCTGGGGCACTCGACGTTCTTTTTTTCCGAAAAAAAAAAATCAATAGTATTTAATAAAATATAAAATGTTCATTCACTTTAATCCTCCATTTAAAAATTAGAAATCAAATTTAATTTGAAAACACAGTTTGTTTTAAAGAAAAACAAAGATGACTTCTCTAGCTCTCCCTCTTTCAATTCTCTCCTCTCATTCAGAATCTGTTTTTACATTTATTTGCATAGGAATTCAATAAAAATAAATTTAAATTCTTTGATACTGGAAACAAGTAAAGAACAAAGAAGTTGATTGTCGAATTTAAGTGTTATGGTCGTGAAGAATTTTGCTATATAAAATATATTAGTTATTTTGTAAGACCTACTTCTATATTACTTCACTAAATTACATGGATTCGATTTACTTATGATAGCCTAAAAGAAATTAACTGTTTAAAGTTGTTTATAAATTATATATCCAGAGATAGCAATATAATCCACAATTATGGTTATCCGATCCGAACAAGAAAGGAAAAAACTGCTTGAACAGGAAAAATTACTAGTGCCAGATTAACCGCACTACTAATATGCATGTATAGTGCGGAAACAGTATTAGCATAATTCACACTGATATATATATATATATATATATATATATATATATATATATATATATATATATATATATACATATTCAAATGAAAAAATTATTATACATATAGATATGTATTTAATTTTCCATCACCCATATTCATATATCTTTTATAAAATAATAGGCTTGAAGAATTATATGTAAAGATTATTTAGTATATTATTGTATTTAATGTCTTTTCCATTATGAAAGGAAACAAAATTATAGTTACTTAGTATTTTTTTAGTATTGTCATCTTTTTTTATTTTTTTTATTTTGTCATTATTCATGGGTAACTATGGTTTTCCTCGTTAACCGTTGATTAATCTATCCACTACCCTCACATTTAGAAAAATGGTTAATGGGACAGATAGATTGCGATTGACTTTTCAGGATAGAGATAGTCTCCATCTTATTCCATTCCTGCATATATCCATTAACATTCTAGGTTGGCCTTCTGTTATACCATCCTAATTGAGTATTAGTTTTCCTAAACACCATTGAAAGGATTCTCAAAAGTGAATCTGTAATTTATAATAACAGAGTGAACCAAAACAATATAAAAGACACGTATTCAATAATCATAGCTTAGAGACTCATACTCATACTAGGAGATGAGTGAAGGTATAATAAGTCCCACATGTGAAATAGAGAGATCTTGAAAGCAGTTGAAAAGAGCTTATGAAGCAAATTATGATCACTTGGCGCAGCAACGCGGGCTCGTAGCCCAAATGGGGGCATCAAGGTAATGGGACAACGAATCAGGCGAAGTGAGATTGTCACTAAGTTTTTTCTTGATGGAAAATGTGCCAAACTGTACGAGCTTGAAGCTCGTTGTAGGTACCAGTGCGGAAGCATTCGCTTCAGAGATGAACCATCAACTTAAAATGTCAGTTCTTGTTGACATTTGCTTTGAAGCGTGAATTGGCAGTCTTAAGATGGTATGGTGATGGGCGTCTTGGTGGTTTTGGATGATAGTCTCTGCGAGGAGTACGCGATAGGATTAGTGAAAATGGGTAAATCTACCAACTTGTTGGTGAAATTGGGAACGTTCATGTATACAATGGAAAAAGGTGAATTCTGGGCCGTATGTTTTACCATGTAATTGTAAGCAAACTCGGGTTGTGGTAGAACAGCATTGCATTAGCGCGGTTTGTCGCCCACCAAAGCACGGATCATATTAATTACCCTATGTTCTGTTCACAACCTCCATTTGTCTATCTGTCTGTAGATGATACGAGTTACTTAGCCATAAAGTGGTGCCAAAGTGCCTCTAAAGATCTTTCCGTAAGTGTGGCTAATTAACTTGACATCTCGTCAGATGTAAGGGACAATGCGATAACATGGAGACAGATGATTTCTCGAAATAATTTAAAAAAAAAAAAGGAAGAAAAATTAGAAAAAAAAAAAGGAGTAAAAAAATAAAAGTAGGCCAGCAACATTGCTAGCATGAGCAGTTCGATGACATGGTATGAAGTCACTCATTTTGGATAACCGATCCACAACGACGAAAACAAAGTCTGATTAACGAGTTGTCCAAGGTAAGCCCAATACAATGTCTGGTGGTTTAAGGAATAGGAAGTATGCATATAAGCTGGTGTTCTTAGAAGTGCCCTTGGTGGTTTGACAAATGAATTAAGCAATTGTCAACGAACTTAGCAATCTCACGGTGGAGGTGTGCCCAATAGAACTTCACTTCAATAGCATCGATGGTTTTTTCATACCCGAAGTGAGCGGATATCTTGTTGCGAAGGGATGAATGGGAGTTGTAAAGTTGGTTGCTTTTGAATGGAAAGCCTTTGATGGGTGTGGAGATCCCCTGGAACTTTCTCTATTTGAACACTTTGCCCGAATTCCCTGAAAATCTTCATCAACAGGACACAGTCCAAGGAGGAGATCAGAACCCAGAATTTCAATGCGAAACAAAGTGAGTAAAGGATCGCGATTACTGAGAGCATCAGTGACTCAATTGAGAACCCGAATGGTGTTTAAAAATGAAGGCAAAACATTGCAAGAACAGAACCTATTAAGTGTGCATTCAATTGATATTGTTCTGGGAATTCATAAATTTTAGTGCTTGGTGGCGACTATGCAAATATGAATTCATTGTGCAAGAGATAATGTTCCCAATGTTCAACGCTTGAACTACAAAAAACAATTCATGCTTAAAACTCGTCTATTTTTGGCGAGCTTTGTTAGACTTTTCACTAAAAGAACTCAATTGTGCACACCTATTGCATAAGTAATGCACCAATCCTCAACATGGATGCATTACACTCAATTTCAAATGCTTTGTCAAAATCCGAAAGGGCTAGAATAGGTGTTGAGCTCAAATTTCATTTGATGATAGCAAAAACGAAAGCTCCTTTGTTTCATACAATTAATGATTGTTACCATAATAATGCTAAAGCCTCGAATGAACCATCCGTAGAATTTTACTCACCCATGGAAGCTCATAACTTTGTGGACGTTCTGAGAGACTGACCAATCTTAAATTGAAGCGAACTTTTGGTCATCAAACTGTATACCCTACTTACAACAATAAAACCCAAAAAAAGTGAGAACAAACAATTTTGATGGTCAAGAACGCTTGTTGTCTTGGAGTGTTGAAAAGATGGAACGAAAATGGTCAAGATGCTTAGCTTGTGAAGTCATCAAAATATACCACTGCACACTTGCCCATGAAAGGTTAAGGACTTAGGTAGTGATTGGTTGGATGTGATAGACAAAGAAATGGAATAGAATGGAATGAATAGTACTCATTTTATTGTTTGGTTTTGCCTTTTAACTATGAAAAGTCATTTTTTTGAAATAATAATTCATCTATTTGATGGAATTGTCTTTCCTAAATTAAACTAGTGGAAAGGTAATTTCATTCTATCTCTAATTTTATTTTGCCATATTTGCCCTTTTTTCATCAACAAAATAAAAAATATTTTTATTTAAAATAATTATAAAATTCTCAAAACACTAACATGATTTCAGAAAATAACACATCAGACCGTGCACACATCAGATGCATGATCTGATGTATTATACGGTCTGATGTGTTATTTTCTGAAATTATGTACTCCCAACGAAAAAAAAAAAAAATCAATGAACTGTAGAATACCCAGTGTACTCTTATGCTTTATTATTAATCAGGTAGTGCCACTTCACACTCACATATTACATATAAATATATAATTTTTACTATAATTTATAACAATAAAAAAGAATAGAAATGATATATCTATCTTTCAAATTTTTTTTTTTTTTAAAAAAGAATTTTCTAATGCAAAAAATACATAAATAAATAAATGAATCAATTTTTGTACCAATTTAACATCTGTACCAATAAGCTAATAATATGGGTATTTTTGTCTATATAATATTAATTTCATTCCATTTCATTCCATAATAAATCAAACATAGTAATCCCCATTCAGTCACTAATTCCAACATATCAACCAAACAACTCAATCAATTTTCTTTTCCATTCCATTCCTACTTTCATTCCAGTTTTATTACTATTCTCATTCCTTTTCTATTTTTGTTTAGCAGCCAAACGCCACCCTAGTTTATAAGCCCCATAAAAGTGCTTAGATCATTTACTTAAGCCTAATAGAATGACAAGCCACTTGTAGAGGCCCTCCCATGTTTGAAATCTGGTCTTTCATTCGTCTCTGGGTTGAATTCGTATATGATGATATCCACTCATGAGGTCAAGTTTAGAGAAGATGCCAGCACAAGACAATCAATCCAACATATCCTCCAAACATGGAATGAGAAACCTATACTTCACAATGAACGACGTGAAACTCTAAGCATAAGCAAAATGGCAAGTAATGCTCAAGCTTTGTGCATTAGAGCAGGGATGGCAATATAAGTCGTGAATATCCGTGGTTATCTAATCCAAACGTGTATAGTGCGGGAACCATGATAACATAATTTGTCTCGTATTGTCCCAATATACATATTTATATAATAAACTATTACATATTACACTTATCCATATATCTTTTAGAAAATAATGAATTTGAAAACTTATATGTGCTTATGTATTTAAATTTTAGAGTTTAAAAACTATTTAGTATATTGTTCTATTTGATATTATGTCAATTATGAAAAAAAAAAAACATAGTCACTTAGTTAAATTAGATTTTTTTTTATTATGACATTATCAATGAGTGGCGCTTAATTATGGTTTTCCCTAATATCCGTTGGTTAATCCCCACAAGTGATAGTTAATAGGTTGTCCAACCATTATTTTCCCTATTATGTATTGGTTAATTCCTACGCCGTCATTATTTTTAAAGTGATAATTAATAGGCTGAGTATGATATTACGGTTAACCTTTGGGAATTGGAATCGTAATTGAAAAACAATTTTCAATCCGCTTTGTTGCCATTCTTACGTAGGAGGGTGAGATTCAAGCCATCACCGTTAGGAATGGCAATGGGGCGGATCGGGGACGGTTTTTTAATTACCATCCCCATCCCCGAAAGTCAATCACAATACCATACCCGCCCCATTAACCATTCTTTTAGATGCGGGGACGGTGCGGGTATTAACCAATGGATAACGGGAAAAACCGCGGTTACCCATTACCCATTGATAATATTAAAATATTAAAAAATTAAGATGAAAATACTAAATCCTTTTCATAATCAACAAAATATTAAACACAACAATATACTAATAATTTTTAAACTCTAAAATTTAAATATATAAGTACATATAACTCTCCAAAATTATTATTTTACCAAAGATATAATAATATAAATAGTGTAAAATTAAATAGATATTTATATGTATAATAATTTTTCTATATAAATATATATATCGGGGCGGGTACGGTACGGATTATACTAATACCGTCCCCGTACCATACCCGCATATTAACGGTACGGTTATTCCCCGCCCCGATCATTTTTCCCGCTTGAACAGTTTTTCTCCTTTCCATTCGGATCGGATAACCACGGATACCCGTAACCATGGGTTATATTGCCATCCCTAATCACCGTGGGCTAAAGAACTCGGAGGAAGACGGGTAATACTTGTTTTTAACTAATGAAAACCGGAGAAATCTTTATTAATACAGAATACAATATCTGAAAAGTAACTCCCACTCTCCTCTCCGCTCTAATATCGAGCATTCGCTTTGCAAAACGACATTGACAACTAAGACTAGAACCCAAATAGCCGAATAACATGGGCTGTTAAGGCCCAATAAAACGACAGCTAACATTAAAAGTAAACGACACTAATAACAGTAAACTAGTTCTGCTCAACTGCAAACGACACCACTTCCTCCTGCTTCGGTATTATTCTTCAATGTTAATCCTAAGCTTAAATCTCACCCCTTGTCGGAAGAATATGCAACTCCATTTCCCTACCACCAAAGCTTATAGACCCTCATACTACTTTAAACCACCTTTCAATATACACACTCCATGATACCAATTTTAGACTTTTGCACCCCCAGTCTTCAATTTTTCCATTTTTCATTTACTTCGGAAAAGAAAATAACCAAACAAACTAATTAAAATGGAAAACTTATCGTTGAAAACCCAGACAGAGACATCAAAATCTCATATATCTTTCTCCGACTCTTCCTCTTCTCTTTTAGGTCCGATAAAGTCTATTAGTTTGATGTACACACGTACATATATATATATACACACATATATGGTTGTCAATCCAATAAAATTTTTTTTTCCTATGTGTAGATATTTTTTTTAGCCATTAGATCATCATCTAATAGTGATCCAACAGTTATAATAAGGTGCATAAAAAGACGTACATCATTAATATTTTTTTTTTTTACTTTTTAATATAAAAAAATATACATGATGAATTTTTATTGACCAAAATGATATTTATGTATTAGTGTCCCATATATATATATATATGTATATATATAATGTAATGGTTTGGTGAGCCAAATCAAATATTTGCTTACGAAAAAAAGAGAAAAATCTAATCTGAGAAGACCAGAGAAAAGCTTCTTATAGAGGCTTAAGTTACCGCTGAGTTTGTCAAGCCCATGCTCTAAAATTAGGTATGGGCTAACACAGCTCAGGGTTCATGCACAGTTCAGTCGTTACACTTACACCAATCAACCTGTTTTCAATCCCAAACGCGGCAATAATCACAAAGCATACACCCATGATCGTAATAAAATGACAAATTACTAACTAAATAATGGATGTTAAAAATTAAAAGAGGAGAAGCAATGGGGTCCTTTCGCATACAGAGCTGAGCCTACCCAAAAAAGAAAACAAAAGGTAAAACAAAAAACCCTAAAGCAATGTTAGGAAGAAAGTTCTGCACAGCCATTCTGCAGGCTCTAGACCATCTACAGATTACCTGTGCTTATTCTTCGAAACGAATTGTAAGCAGGGAATATAATGAACTCGAAATGATTCAGACAAGAAATTTGATACAATAACAAACAGAAAAAAAGAAAAGAAAAAAGATAAGTCATCACTCAGCAGCGACTGGCTCTGGTTCAGCTTTGTTCTCACCGTCATCTGGGGCAAGAGAAGCCTCTGGTTTTGACGAGTCTGGAGTACCATTAGCGGAAACATCTTTAGCCGTTGGAGCTGGTTTGTCTGAAGCAGCTCCAGCTGCAGTTGATTCAGGAGTTTTCCCATTATTGGCATCCTTTCCGTCCTTTGCATCTTTTCCATCCTTTGCAGGTGCAGGTGGAGGAGGCATCATATGAGGTGGAGGATTCTGTTTCAGCTTCAAGAGAATATGGCGCATCCTTGAGAGATCAGTGGGCTTCCCAGGTTTAGGCCCTTGAATGACCACCACTGAAGGCTTCTTCTCGGCTTCCTTCTTCCCTCTCTTCTTCTCGATATTGGGGACTTCCCGAGGAATGATCTCTGCTATTGCTTTCCAGTAATGTTTGTCTGCTTCTTTGTGGAACTTCTCTTGGTTTGCCAAGTATAGCTGCACAAAAGCTTATTTGTATAAAACAAAACATGGAAGGTGCTTGTCTATTAGGACATGAACAAAAGTGGAAAATGGATTCTACTAATTGTACCTTCTCTCTTTCTCTGTTGTTAGCCTTGTTAGTCTCACAAGTGGTCTTTCTTTTCTCATAGAAAGATCGTTTATACTCCTCAGCCTCCTCGATGATCTGGTTCCTCAATTCCTTCTCTCTTTTCTCCTTTTCCTCAAGATGGATGGCATTTTGACTGCATCAATAGTTGTTAAAGAACTGAATAGTAAACTAATTTAAAGCAATACAAATTAGAATAGTCAAAGAGTCCCAAATCTTAAACAAAATTTTAATGCAAATTAAATATCCAAACATAAATGCAAATTAACTCTACGTGAATTGGCTACCATGAACTCATATTGTAGACGAATTAATTCAGCACATCTCAAAAAAAATGCAGCACATATTCAAATTTGAAGCGTCAATGTTTCATGAGCTTCATATTAATAAACAAAAACGAATAACTTATTTTAACTAATCAAGAATACCCAAGCACACTTTGAAATGTGCCTAAAAGAATAAAGAGACCCACCCACTGTTGAAAGATAATGTATAAATCAACAGTAACATCACAAAAAGACTAGTCTTAACACGACAAACGGGTGATGTAAGACTAGATTTTGTCTTAAAAACCTCTTATAGGAAGACCCATTCGTAATATGGCCCTGGGATGATTAAAATAGTCTTGCATGGGATCATTTTAAGAATTTAATATATCATCATAATGCCCTAAACATGATTGGAGCAAATTATACTCGAAAACTAAGTGTTTGCTTTGCCAAGTACCTATATAGAATTCTAATGCATAAACGAAACGACAAAACCATCCAAAAAAAGTAAATTCAGAAGTTCAATAATGTAATTATGAAGAAACTGGCATATGGTAGATTAAGATAATAAAATGCCCACTTCACAATCTTCCAACATATACAGCTTTTAATGATCAAACATCAATAATAATCAATAAATAAGAAGATAAAAGCTAATTTAGCTTTAAAGCTCATAACTGATAAAAGCTAAATTACCCCATTAAGAAACCCTAATGGCAACATTACAGATTATAAATTCAAATCCCTAATCATCCAAATCAATCCCAAAACGAGGATCTAAGCTCGTCACCATCAGAAATGTGAAAAAATCAGATCGGAAAGGAGATTCACAATAAACTCACCGGCGCCACTCGCGGCGAGCGAAGCCTTCCTCGTGCATCTCTTCTGGCGGAGGGAGCACCGGGCCGTCGTCATCGTCGGGGGCGAAGATGCCGCCACCGTCGTGAACACCAACGCCGTGGCCGTACCCTTCGCCGTTCCCATTGGACTCGGGAAGCGCCGATTCGAAGGGCGATGAGAAATCCGGGTTGGACGGAGGCATCCCGTAGGCGTAGCCATGGTCGTCGTGAGGCTGTGGATCGGAGGTGGAGAAATCGTCGTTTGCGGGAGGGTTAAACGACGAGTCGTAGCTCTGAGAGTGGAGGCCGGAGTCGTCGTAGCCGCTGTAGGTGTCGTCGTCGAAGGGTCCGCCGGTGGTAGGCGGGTGCTGGTGGTGGAGATGGGTCTGATCCTCTCCGTCATTGCTGAACGAGTCGAAAGACGCCATTTTCTCAGCTTGCTCTTCCTCTCTCTCTCTCTCTCCTCTTCTCTCTCTAGATCCTGACTCTGTATCTCTCTCTCTCTCTCTCTCTGTCGTTTTGAAGATGAAGACGAACTTTCAATTTGGAACGTGTTAACAAGGAATTTGACCACCAAATAAGGACACCAAGACGGTGTCGTTTTAGCTATTTCTTTTTTTCTTTTTTAATTTTATTTAATTTTCTCTTGAAAAGTGCATTTTCTTTTTTGGGTTTCCTGACTCTAATCAAACCTTGTAGAGAAAAAATGATTATTTTATCACTATCATTTTGGATGATTTATCTTCGTGAATGTCCCATTCTGTCCGTACCTGTACTAGTAGTAATATCTTTTACATTTTAAAAGTGTTGGCATTTCGTTACCTATACACGTCCTCCTTTTCTTTAACTTATATTTCTTTCGAGGAAGACAGATCTAGAGTATAACTCTAAACCGAGGTGAATTGACAAAAACGTTAGTGACAAACATATGATATAACTTGTGTGTGGAAATAACCTCAGCTAGCATATGACCTTAATAACCTCAGGACAGTTATTGATGTGTGGAAATAATAGTAACAATATTTTTCACACGTACATTTGGTCCTGAACTATTTAACTCGTAACAATTTGGTCCTTCAAATTTTAATTGTAGCAATTAAACCCTCGAACTTATTTGAAGTAAAGTCCTTTGACTATCAAAATTATAACATACTATCAAATTTCTAATAAAAAACACACGTGAGGAGTACATTTATAGTATCTGAATGTGTATTTAAAGGACAATAAACTGAAAAAATAGATTTGTAGAGAAGAAAAGATACATTATTTATATTTTTAAGGTTTTTAGAGCTGTAAGTTTGGATAAAAATTTTCTGTAATTATTCATTTTTATGACTAAAAATTTCAAATTGCTTTTCAAGTATACTTTTAGATGCCACTACGTGCTCATCACGTATGTTTTTGGTAAAAATAGATAAATCTAGCGGCAAGTTGCAAATTAGATAATCAAAGGACTAAGTTACCACAAATCATAAAGTTTAAGAGCTTAATTGGTACAATTGAAATATCAAAGACCAAATTGCCATAAGTTAGATAATTCAAGACCATTTGTGCCATTAACCCTAGCTTTCGAAGAATAGTAAGATTGAAATGAACTCGCAAGGAGTAGGCCTGTGAAACCTCATTATCTAAGAAAAGCGAACAACAATAGTATAGTAGACCATGGTACTACTGTGTCCGACCTACGAGCCAACCTTATAGCAGTTTAACTGCCAAATCAGTGGTTAGAGCGCAATGGAACTTGGCATAACAAGTGCACTCACACGATAGAACTTGGTGAATGTGAGGTGTTGGTATATGTGTCCTAAAAGTATACAAAATCTTGTAATAACATTTTTGAGATCGAAAAATATTGTTGTTTATTATCTATTTCATGCAATATGCACAATGTAGGATTATTTATATCAAATGTTAAACATCTCAAGGATTTTAAGATTAAAATTTGTTGATTGAATGGTTCATGTAAAGAAGTATATATGCATAGATATAATTCTATATTTACTCTAAATATCATTGACTGTCCAAAGGAGAGAAGTGGACACTTTGGGCCCGTTTGGGATAACTTTTACTTCTTGAAGTAAAACTTTTACTTCTTGAAGTAAAATTTTTACTTCTTGAAGTAAAAGCTCTAGAAGATCTTCCTGTAAAAGCTAATGGGTACATACTTCATTAAAAAGATCTTCTAATTAAAAAAAGATCTTCTGACAATTCATCCAAACACCCCCAAAAGTAACTTTTGGGCTCCAAAAGATCTTTGGAAGCTTTGCCAAACAGGCCCTTTATCTCGAATAAGGGTTGTAGGCTCTTTCTATTTCAATTAGGAGTGATAAGTTTAAATTCACCAAAATATTAACTTTGAACAAAAACCCTAGAACGCGTAAGATATACTGTTATTAAAAATATATATATTCACAAAAGTACAACTAAGGATGTCTACTTTTATCTTAAATATAAATAATGAACTCATTTTATTTATATACTATATTATTTGAGCTATTAAAAAGTACAATTGTACGATATGTTAGATTGACCTTGATAGTTCTTCAAAAAAAAAAAAAAAGACAACATTGACCTTAATAGTTTGATAATATACTTTTATGACTCATAGATATAGAGAACATATATTTATAAATACGAAAATCGTAGCTCTTATTGATTTAAGAGTTAATATCACCTTATTTAGCTACAAATACTTAGATAATTAAAATTTAGCAACAAGTATTCAATAATATGTTCTATAGAATATTGACTTTCTTGACAGAGTCCAATTATCCATTAGACTTATATAAGGTAGTAAAGAATGAAACAATTGAAGAAGCAAAATGGTAATTTCATCTAGTTCTAATTATTAACATTTTTCATGAGGATACATGTCCACATATTTAATTATAAATAGTCTCACTTAATATGTATTTAATTTTAAGAGTCTAATAAGTGTCCTTTAGTAGAGTGGACCATTACTAATTTATTTGTTACAATTACTTATGAATTAATTGGAATTGGACCCAATATATTAGATCTTAAATTAAATTAGTCCAATGAGTCCCTTGCTATTTAGATTAAATAATTGGACTACTTAGGAAATAACACTAGCGCCTAAGAATTTACCCATGTGCACATTGATAAGGAGAAGAAAGATCAGGACTTTAACTAGGAGCATGGGGTGCAGATACGCCTGTAGCTCTTCCGAGAAGCCCCACAAAATATGGGACTCCTCTCTCTAATACTTGTGTGGTATTTTTTATTTCTCTATCTCTATTAAATATTCCAATTAAATGTGACTCATCTATCTAATTCATGTGTGGTATTTTGTATTTTTCTTTCCATAAAATATACAAATTAGATATTTAGTTGGACTATGAGCACTCTAACAATACTCTATTACAAAGAAATGCTAAGGTAGTAGGCTATAACAAGAGACTTTTCATAAGTTTAGCAACTGTGTCAAAAAAAACTAGAGAGAGAAATGAAAAAGAGCGCATGAATAATTTAGTTATTCCAGCAAAGAGAATAAACTGGAGTTGGTTCTTTGGCATTCGAAGGAGATTTTAGTAAATGAGCTCATACTTTATAGTAGTCAAATTCTTATGTCAGGCTAGAAGATTTACTGATAATTTTCTACATACATGTAATTGATACATGAAGATGTTAAAATCAGATCATGTGCGAAAGAATATGACCTAACAAAATTATTTTTCATTTTGATTATTCCACTACGTATTCTTAAAAGATTATAGGCAATGTTCCCTACAATATGGCATGAGACCTAAAAAAGATAACTAAGGTTTCTATGTCGGACTGAAAGAGTTACTTGGTCATTAAAATATCCAAAATATGGACATAAAGGTTTAGGTAATCCAAAGAATCTCAATTAAGTAAGAATCGAGTCACATAAAGTCAGTGATAATTAGTGCTTAAGGATTTAATGAAACTAATGCTTATAAGTTAATTAAGCACATAAGTAATGAGATCCAAATTAGCTAGTTATGGGAATAACACTTATCTGTGATATAGATCAGTTGAAATGCAGTTGTTTTTTCAAATACTAAAAAAAGTTCGTGGGAACCTTTTACTTGTGCAAAAAATTGTAAGTAAAATACTCTCCCACAATACAACTGATGTGTGTTTATATAATTATGCATGTGATTGCTTATATGCCAATGTTGAGTTAAAAGTATGTGAGCCATATCAGAGAGATATATGCCAATTATAAGAAAAGAATTTTGTGTGCAAATTGGTTAAGAGTATACAAATTGGTTAAGAGTATACATGCTTGTTAGTCATGTTATGCATGCTAGTATCTAATATTTAATGCTTGCTACTTAAATGCTTATGAAACATGCTAGAGGATTGTTAAAATCATATGCAAGTTTGATAAGAGATCCTAGTGTGAAGGTTTATTCATGCATCCCATAGTGCAAATTTATTCATGGAACGTAATATATAAGTTCATTTGTGGATATTAGTTGGGCATGAATATAACACGTTAGACTAATATGGGCCTTAATATGCCAGTTTAGTTATATACCCCAGTATACTAGTTTATGGATGAATTTACAGACTAGCTTATTGTTATCGAACAATGTATGCCAGTTATGAACATAGTCATGATTGCATATTAGTCATCTTACTTCAATAAGTATGCTAATTTAGTTGAAAATAATACATTTTATATACCATTGTTTAGTCATAGGCTTAATTATTATTATAAATCCATGCCAATGATTGAGAAAATACCATGCTGATATGATTGATTAGTGTTGCCAGTCTATGAGGGACAATTATAATGATAAGGGTTTAGGACCTCAGTTATATATGCTTTTTCTCCTAAGAACAATATTGCTACTAATTCTTTGAGCCATATCTAGGGCTAAAAAAGGGTACTTCAGGTAGCCAAATATATAATTTTGGCTAGTAATCCTTTGAGACTAAGCTAAGGCAAAAAAAGATAACCGTAGGTATAAGCATAAGCCAGTAGTAGTACTATATTATATGCACGTGCATTTATTACATTATGATTGAACATTATATTGCATTTATTATGAGTTGTGATCGTTAAATCACCAATTCAATTATTGCATACCTGAAACTATGGCATTTATGCCACTATTATTATTATATTAGGACTGAGTTATGATTGTATATTTGGATTGTTATGTGTATGAAGTTGTAGCATCTATGCCATTTTCGTTATTGTATTGACCTAAATGTAAACTATTAAGTCCCTATTTTATTTGCTATATGCATATATATTAGGTAATGGCATTTATATGTGCTTCTAGTTTAATTGTGTACAAGTTGGGATTGTTGGTAACCATCATATGGTGCAGCGAAAGGTGGTTTATATGACAATCAAAATTTTATATACAAAAGAGAGAGCTTAGGATCAATATAGTTTTGTGGTTTTAATACATAGAATAAAAACAGTTTTTAGAGTAAAGTAAGAATACTCTAACCTTTCTGAATTAGAAGTTCTTCAATTGATGATGAGGTTGTACTCTACATAGCTATGAGACCACGATCTTCCTCACCAAACCTCCATACCAACGAACTAGAGAGTGGGCTCTTAATAATCACAATCTTATCGTTTTCACACACCTTTTGAATTCTTGCTATAAGTCTCAACACATGAGATAGCAAGAGGATGGAGACTAGAGGAAAAATAAACTAGAAGCACACGTTAAAAAAAAGGTTTTTAAAAAAAAAAAAAAAACTTGTAACGTTACAGACCTCACTTCACTTAAAAAAATTGAGTTTGTCTAATTTTTTTTAACGTGTAACTCCAAAAAAAATTTCCTAATTTTTCAAACTATTTAAGCGCATAGCTCTATTTTCTAAATTGATAAATTGGCAAATTAATGCCATATCATCTTAAATAGGA
Organism: Trema orientale; assembly: GCA_002914845.1. NCBI lineage: Eukaryota > Viridiplantae > Streptophyta > Magnoliopsida > Rosales > Cannabaceae > Trema > Trema orientale. The sequence goes on from JXTC01000112.1 coordinate 532,506, forward strand.
AAAATAATTTTAATCCTATTAAAGATATTATCAAAAACATAAAATAGATAAGAGAAAAAAAAGGAAACAAAAAAAAACACGTAGTAATGTAGAACACGGCTAGGTATTTTAAGTTTCTTAATAAATCTCATCTCTTAAACGTGTAAAATAATTTCTAATTAGGTTTTAAACAATTTAAAACCATGTGATAGTCAACATATTTCATAAATAGGAAAATAAAATCCCTTTTATATTAGGATAGCTTTTACACGCATAATAGAAGGGATTTTAACGTGTAAAAAGGTTTCCTATTAAAGAGAAATACCTCTCCATCCTATTAAATTTATCTATTTAATTATATAATTAATTCCATATATTTTTAAATTTGGAAAAACAAAATAACTTTATCAATTTGATCATACACGTATAAGAGAAAAAATACATGCTATTTTTGTCTCATGAATAACATGTAAGGCTTGTCTTGACAAGCTAAGGCTTTTTAAAAAAAAAAATTTCCTATTTTGTTTTATCTAAATATTCAAATAATCAAATTATAAAATAATGGAATTAGTTTATTTGGTAAATCATAATTCCCCAAATAGAAATAAAAAATAATAATCATATTATCTTTTATGTATATACGTGTAACCAAGAGAAAATATCTCTGTGTTACACGCCTAATACAGTATGATAGTACACACTAATTGTTACTTATTAAATAATCCGATTATAATAAAATAACAAAAAATTAAATAGATAAAAATAATAATATTTATTATTTATTATAATGTGACGCATAAAATAATTAAATGTGTAACATTAATTTTAGTGTAACATAATTAATTAGAATTCTATAATTCTAAATTAATTATTAATACAGAAAATAACTATATAACATGTCCAATACAGTATTAATAGCGGTGATTCGTGGACCTTGGACTTGTAATTTCAAGCTCCAATAAATTTGATAATTAGTTAAACTCTTTAACTAAATTATTGAATTTTTTAGTTCTAGTATTACTCCACTAAAAAACTGGAACTGCACTCTTAAAAGTTACAGTGTACATTACTCAAAAGCAATCATAAATTTTGTCCATTGATTTGATCATTACATACAAAACGATCCTCCATAAATGATTCATAAATAGAGTTTGGCTTGTAATCCGTTATCCTCTCTATTCACTTCTTTATCCTTGAGTTCCCATGATTTTCTAATGAACAACAAATTCATGATCAAATCATGAATTGAGCGCTCTATCGTTCAAGTACCAAATCATTACTCAAGGGAATCATTTTTCTAACTTCTGTTTGGAAGGAATAGATTCTATATCGTTAATTAATATTCTCAGCTATCTATATTATCAAGTCTCTAACATACAAAGATTTAGTCTGGTATAAACACAGATGTTACCGAATACATCAAGAGACATAAAAATATAAACAGGAGTCTATTAGTTACTCAAGATTAAGATCATTCCATATATGATCATCGATTGATAAATTTGAATGTTCTATTCTGTAACGGATATTATCAGATATTCAAATTTATCTGGTCCAGTCCTATATAATCTCATTATATAAAGACTGTTCCATTCTCAATAGTAATAGACCATACTAGTAATTTTTTTTAATTAAAGATCCCAACTTTAATAATTAATTACGGACTAGTTTAGATTATATCCCTTAAACTTAATCCTCTTGTATATACAACTTTTATATATACTAAGTTTAAGATTACATTTATAATCAAGGAATTTTCATGATATTTATATATATTATCATAAATAATATATGCAAGCAAATAGAGCAAAATCAACTATATTTATTTAATAGCAAATCATTGTTTACATTTTGCTCTTAAGGCGAAAATACAAATAATCTCCCACTTGCCCTAAAGCAAATGAGACATATCCCTTAATCCTATCCCTTCTATGTGACTCTCAAAAGTCTTAGCGGGCAACGTCTTGGTGAACGCGTCAGCAAGGTTGTTTTCTGATACTGTCATCATAACCGATACCTCTTGCTTCTTTATGAAGTCTCTAATCACGTGATACTTGCGATGTATATGCTTGAATCTCTTGTGGCTTCTTGGTTCTTTTGAATTTGCCACTGCACCACTGTTATCACAGAATAATGTGAGCGGTTTATCCATATTTGGAGCTACTTCCAAATCACTCAAGAACTTACGGAGTCAAACTGCTTCCTTCGCTGCTTCTGAAGCAGCTACATATTCAGCTTCCATAGTTGAATCAGCAATACAATCTTGTTTTATGCTTCTCCAAACTATGGCTCCACCACCAAGAGTAAAAACTAACCCAGATGTAGATTTCCTACTGTTTATATCATGCTGGAAATCAGAATCTGTATATCTAATATGAATTAAATCCCTACCGGAGTATACTAGCATATAATTTTTCGTCCTCCGAAGATACTTGAGAATATGTTTCACAGCTATCCAGTGATCTAATCCTGGGTTAGACTGAAACTGACTGACTATTCCTACGGAGTAGCAGATGTCAGGCCTAGTGCATAGCATTGCATACATAAGGCTTCCAATTGCTGATGCGTAAGGAATCTGTTCCATGTCTTCTTCCTCTTAAGGTGTCTTAGGACACTACTCCTTAGAAAGATGAACTCCATGTCGAGAGGGCAATTATCCTCTCTTGGAGTTTTGCATCGCAAATCTAACAAGCACTTTGTCAATGTACAATGCTTGGGATAGAGCTAACAGTTTATTCTGGAGATCACGGATAAGTTGGATCCCAAGAATATAACTTGCCTATCCCAAATCTTTCATTTGGAATTGGTTAGCTAGCCATTTCTTAACGTTTGATAACATTTCCACATTGTTTCCAATTAGGAGAATGTCATCAACATAGAGAACTAAGAAAACCACTCTTTAATCTTTAATACACTTGTAAACACAAGGTTCATCAGGATTCTGATCAAAGTCATAAGATTTTATAGCTTCATCAAACCTTATATTCCAAGATCTTGAAGCTTGCTTAAGTCCATAAATAGACTATTGTAGCTTGCAAACCTTTTGCACTTGACCCTTGGCAACGAAACCTTCTGGTTGAACCATATAAATGATTTTGTTAAGATAACCATTAAGAAAAACTGTCTTGACGTCCATCTACCATATTTCATAATCGAAATATGTAGCTATAGATAAAAGAATGCGAATAGACTTCAAGCTACTGGCGAAAAAGTCTCTTCATAGTCGACTCCTTCCTTTTGGGTATAACCTTTTGCCACTAGCCTTGCTTTGAAAGTCTCCATTTTTCCATCCACTCCTCTTTTTCGTTTGTAGATCCACTTATAACTAATGGGTCTTACCTCATCAGGAAGGTCTACAAGTTTCCAGACTGAGTTAGAATACATTGATTCTATCTCAAGGTTCATAGCCTCTTGCCATTTCTCTTTATCAGGATCAGTCATTGCCATATTATATGTCAATGGATCATCTTTGCCATCATCAGAGATAACTATTTGAGCTTCTTCAATTTCTTTATAGCGAGCAGTGGTCTTATCATCCTCCCACTATGTCGAGGTGGCAAAGTGTCCTGATTTAGAGAGGTGGTTTCATTTTCTTATTCGGTAACAATTGTCAATTGTGGTCTGATGTTATCAGAAAGTAACTCTTCTATGACAACTTTGCTACGAAGTTTATAGTCTGTTATATAGTTAGTTTCAAGAAAAGTAGCATTTGTCGATACAAATACTTTCTTATCTTGAGGACTATAAAATAGACCTCCCATCGTTCCCTTGGGATAACCGACAAATATGCATACTTCTGTACGATGTTCCAGTTTTCCAGTTTTCCCTTTCAATACATGTGCTGGACACCCCTATATACGTATATGTCGTAAACTAGGTTTTCGACCATTCTATAACTCTAGCCGTGTCTTTGGTACTGATTTAGAAGGTACCACATTCAAAATATATACAGCAATTTATAACGCATAACCCCAAAATGAGTTAGGTAAAGTAGAATAACTAAGCATAGATCTTACCATATCTAGTAACGTTCGATTTCTTCTTTCTGTAACACCGTTTTGTTGTGGTATACCTGGTGCTGTGAGTTAGGATATAATTCCATGTTCAACAAGGTGAACATTGAATTCATCATCAACGTATTCACTTCCTCAATCTGATCGAAGAGATTTTATTGACTTACCTAACTGCTTTTCAGCTTCTGCTTGGAATTCTTTAAACTTTCCAAAAGTTTCAGATTTCCTATGCATTAGGTAAATATAACCATATCTTGAATAGTCATCAATGAATGTGACAAAATATTCNCTGTCTTGACGTCCATCTACCATATTTCATAATCGAAATATGTAGCTATAGATAAAAGAATGCGAATAGACTTCAAGCTACTGGCGAAAAAGTCTCTTCATAGTCGACTCCTTCCTTTTGGGTATAACCTTTTGCCACTAGCCTTGCTTTGAAAGTCTCCATTTTTCCATCCACTCCTCTTTTTCGTTTGTAGATCCACTTATAACTAATGGGTCTTACCTCATCAGGAAGGTCTACAAGTTTCCAGACTGAGTTAGAATACATTGATTCTATCTCAAGGTTCATAGCCTCTTGCCATTTCTCTTTATCAGGATCAGTCATTGCCATATTATATGTCAATGGATCATCTTTGCCATCATCAGAGATAACTATTTGAGCTTCTTCAATTTCTTTATAGCGAGCAGTGGTCTTATCATCCTCCCACTATGTCGAGGTGGCAAAGTGTCCTGATTTAGAGAGGTGGTTTCATTTTCTTATTCGGTAACAATTGTCAATTGTGGTCTGATGTTATCAGAAAGTAACTCTTCTATGACAACTTTGCTACGAAGTTTATAGTCTGTTATATAGTTAGTTTCAAGAAAAGTAGCATTTGTCGATACAAATACTTTCTTATCTTGAGGACTATAAAATAGACCTCCCATCGTTCCCTTGGGATAACCGACAAATATGCATACTTCTGTACGATGTTCCAGTTTTCCAGTTTTCCCTTTCAATACATGTGCTGGACACCCCTATATACGTATATGTCGTAAACTAGGTTTTCGACCATTCTATAACTCTAGCCGTGTCTTTGGTACTGATTTAGAAGGTACCACATTCAAAATATATACAGCAATTTATAACGCATAACCCCAAAATGAGTTAGGAAAAGTAGAATAACTAAGCATAGATCTTACCATATCTAGTAACGTTCGATTTCTTCTTTCTGCAACACCGTTTTGTTGTGGTATACCTGGTGCTGTGAGTTAGGATATAATTCCATGTTCAACAAGGTGAACATTGAATTCATCATCAACGTATTCACTTCCTCAATCTGATCGAAGAGATTTTATTGACTTACCTAACTGCTTTTCAGCTTCTGCTTGGAATTCTTTAAACTTTCCAAAAGTTTCAGATTTCCTATGCATTAGGTAAATATAACCATATCTTGAATAGTCATCAATGAATGTGACAAAATATTCGTAACTCCCTCTTGCTTGTACATTCAATGGACTGCATACATCAGAATGTATTAATTGAAGAGGTTCAGTGGCTCTTTGACCTTTTGCAGAAAACGATCTTTTGGTCATTTTACCTTCAAGACAGGATTCATAAACTCATCGAGTGCCAACAGTTAGCTCTCTCAAAGGACCATCCTTTACCAGTCTATTAATTCTATCAAGGTTAATGTGACCTAGTCTAAGATGCCAAAGATATGTGTTATTGTCATAAGAAATCTTTTGTTTCTTAGCTTTGGGTTTTTCAACTCTAAACATCTCAGTATTCAGCAGTGAGTTAATAGTAGGCTTTAAAATATAAAGCCCATCATTTAAAAATCCAGAACAAATATTTAAACCAAATCTAAAAATAATAACGGAATTATTATCAAATGAAACAGAGTAATATTGCTCATACAATCTGGAAATAGAAACCAAATTCCTCTTAAAACCAGAAATAAAATAAACATTGTTCAAAACAAGAAATTTATTATTATTAAAATTCAAACGGACTTCTCCCACTGCTGAAGCTGAGACCAAAGCTCTATTACCCACTCTCATAGTAGAGTCCCTATCAGAAAGTTCGCGTGAACAACTAAGCATCTGTAAAGAAGTACAAATATAGTTAGTCACTCCTGAATCTACTATCCAGGGTGATGAATCATTTTCAACTAAACAAGATTCTATGACAAGTAAATCATATTTACCTTTCTTCTTCTTTTCTTTGAGCTCCACGAGATACTTTGTACAGTTTCTTTTCCAGTGCCCATCTACACCACAGTGGAAACATTTCCCTTTGGGCTTCTTTTCTTTAGAGCTCTTGTTTTTGTTGTTGTTGTTCTTCTTCTTTTTATTCTTTCCACTACTATTGTTCTTCCCCTTTCCTTTTGTTTGTCTTTTCCTCTTCTTGTCCTTACTTAAAGAGGGTCCAGCTTCAGCGATATTCCTTTTTGCAGCTTTTGTCTCTGGCTCCTTTCCTTTTGAGATAGACTCAAAAGTTTAGAGCTCATTGAGAAGCTCAGTTAAGTTGTAAGAGAGTTTGTTCATAACATAATTACTCTTAAACTGAAGGAAATCATTGGAAAGGGTTTCAAAAATCATGCCCACTTGTGTAGCCTCATCAATGGTCGCACCATGGAGTTCAGCTTCGTTGATGTGGCTAATCATCTTGAGAACATGCTCACGAACGGACGAGCCAACTTTCATTTTAGCATTCATAATGGCCTTCACAGCCTCATGACAAGACTGGTTAGAAAGGTGCCCAAACATTTATTGTAGAGACTCCATTATCTTAAATGCAATCTCCATTAGTTCGTGCTTAGTTCTAAGCACTTCAGACATTCCTGCTAGCGAGTAGCAGCGGGCTTTGGAGTTGGCATTAATCCATTTGTCATATGCCTCTCGAACAGCTCGAGTGGCATTAGCAGCAGGTTGTTCAGGACATTCCTCGGTTAGGACAAATTTGTAATTCTCACAGACAAGAACTATATTCATCTTACTCTTCCACTTATTAAAGTTCTCTCCGGTTAATTTTTCAGTTGCAAGTATCGCGGTAATGGGATTCGAGATAATTACTGAAAATAAATAATTGACTTTTAAATATTTGCTAAAATATCATCAAACATAAATTCAGTATAGCAAAAATGATGCATGATGCATATGTAAATAAAAAAAATTACTAATACCACGATTGAACAACCAACACAAAAATGTGCCGCCGTAGGGTAGGTTACATTTTTACTAATTGAACCGAGACTTTCTCAATTAATAAATGTCAATCAAAATATCTCATATTTTCTATATTTATTAATTACCATTTTATTTGGTCAAGATATAATTAACACATTTAATTATACCCTTATGAGTGTGACCTACCGTTTTAGATTCCATAGACTAAACTCAAAAAATTCCGCCATAGGGTAGGTCAATTTTGAAATACATCTTGAAATCATATCTCAAAGAAGTCAACCTTGTTATTAATTTAAAACGGACACCCTCCGTAGGGAAGACGGAATCTAAGCATCACAAAGCACCTCTTAAATCTCACAATATTGTACTAACGGTAGAGACCAAAGGTTATATTGTCATATTATCTATTCCCACTCATTATTTCAAATATATATAAATATATATTCTTATTATTAAATCTAACAATTTAGATTTATTAAATCCTAGAGAAATCTAAACAATTTAATTTCTAGGATATTATATAATCAAATTTTATTTTAATAAATTACCAGATTTTCTCAAATCTTAATTTATTATTAAATTACTATGTTATCCTATATAAACTATTTTATAAAAAAAAATAGAATAGTTATTAAAAAAATGTGATATTACCAAGTTTTAACTAATTTAAAACTAATTCACATTATGTATTCAAGATTATGCGAATTCTAAGAAAAAAAGCTAATCTTAAATAAAATTAATCTAATTAATTTCTCGATGTGCATAATAAAAATTTTTATTCTATTAAAACAATTTTATGAATAAAATATATGTACATGTATACATGGTATCAAAATATTAAGTAGGCATTTTTCTATTCTAGATGATATGTTATATGCATGATTATAATATATAATTATCAACTAAAAAAAAATGAGATCTAGGCCGGGTTGCATTGGATATTACATAACCCAAAAAATATATATATACTACCAAAAATTAAGAAAAACTTAGAACTAGACTACAATAAATCTAGTCCTTGAAAGTGTCTTTATCTGGTAGGGTTGGCCGCTATGTGATAGAAACCCTGCTGTGGTAGGGTTGGCACACGGGCTGTAGGCCCGGGTGATGATTCTAGTTTTCTTGGTTCTCCTCCTTAGATTTCCATCAAAAGATTATTACAAATGAAAATCCTATACTCTTACTAGAAGAGTTTACATTGATTTTGATCTAATTAAAAAAATAATAATAAAGATCCAATGCAACCATATAATTAATGACCTATTTCTCTTAAACCATACATCCATCTCATGTAACAAAAATTATCACACATCAATATGTAAAAAATGCCTATTCACATGACATACATATAAGAACATGATTACGATAATCATGTTTATTAAAAAAACAAAGTCCTCATAAAATAACCATTGCTCTGATACCATTTATTGGAAACCATCATATGGTGCAGCAGAACGTGGTGTGTGTGACAATCAAAATTTTACACACAAAAGAGAGAGCTTAGGATCAATATAGCTTTGTTGTTTTAATACATAGAATAAAAACAGTTTTTAGAGTAAAGTAAGAACACTCTAACCTTTCTGAATTAGAAGTTCTTCAATTGATGACAAGGTTGTACTCTACACAGCTATGAGACCACGATCTTCCTCACCAAACCTCCACACCAATGAACTAGAGAGTGGGCTCTTAATAATCACAATCTTATCGTTTTCACATACCTTATGAATTCTTGCTATAGGTCTCAACACATGAGATAGCAAGAGGATGTAGACTAGAGGAAAAATAAACTAGAAGCACATGTTAAAAAAAAGGTTTCTTGAAAAAAAAAATTTAACATTACAAACCTCACTTCACTTAAAAAAAATTGAGTCTGTCTAATTCTTTTTAACGTGTAACTCCAAAAAAAAATTTCCTAATTTTTCAAACTATTTACACGCATAGCTCTATTTTCTAAATTGATAAATTGGAAAATTAATGCCATATCATCTTAAATAGGAAAAATAATTTTAATCCTAATAAAGACATTATCAAAAATATAAAATAGATAAGAGAAAAAAAAATGAAACTAAAAAACACGTAGCAATGTAGAACACGGCTAGATATTTTAAGTTTCTTAATAAATCTCATCTCTTAAACGTGTAAAATAATTTCTAATTAGGTTTTAAACAATTTAAAACCATGTGATAGTCAACATATTTCATAAATAGGAAAATAAAATCTCTTTATATTAGGATAGCTTTTACATGCATAATGAAAGGGATTTTAACATGTAAAAAGGTTTCCTATTAAAGAGAAATACCTCTCCATCCTATTAAATTTATCTATTTAATTATATAATTAATTCCATATATTTTTAAATTTGGAAAAACAAAATAACCTTATCAATTTGATCATATACATGAGAAAAAATACATGCTATTTTTGTCTCATGAATAACATGTAAGGCTTGTCTTGACAAGCTAAGGCTTTTTAAAAAAAAAAATTTCATATTTTGTTTTATCTAAATATTCAAATAATCAAATTATAAAATAATGGAATTAGTTTATTTGGTAAATCATAATTCCCCAAATAGAAATAAAAAATAATAATCATATTATCTTTTATGTGTATGCGTGTAACCAAGAGAAAATATCT
>JXTC01000112.1:543193-568456 GCA_002914845.1 Trema orientale
TCTTTTTATTGATTTTCAAGTGTATGTTAGATAACATACAAGTAATAGCTAATTAATTGATAGATATTAAGTTTACCCGATATAGCTAGTCATAAATTACAAAATAAAAAAATGAACTAGTCTTAATTCACTTAATTTAAAAAAGGAAAATGTTGTAATGTGCCATTCTCATTAGATATATATAATCCCCAAACCACCTCTATTATTATGGCTAAATATCGCGTTTATATCCTCCATTCTTAAAAAACTCAAAAGTATTCCCCTCTTTTTTTTCCCCAAAACTTTGATTAAAATATATCTCATGTACCTTATTGGTCAAATTTGTATTGTGAAATATCTAAAAACTCTTAGAATGTGTTTTAAAAACCTATTACTAAACGCTTCCATATTATCTAATTGGTTTTTTTTTTTGAAAAAAAAAAAGAAGAAAATCACAATTATTTTTTTAGAATATGAAAAAAATTTAATAATGTGTTTGCTAATATTTTCAGACTTTCATTACGCTATGTAAGAGTAATACGGATATCAATATCTCGTGGAAATTAGACCCAGTACCCGTTTTTGGGCTGGATATTTTCAACTTGCCCATTTTTAAAATGTGAATTATTTGTTACCCATTTTTTCACCTATGTTTCCAATTTTACCCTTAGTTAACTTTTTTTTTCCTGATAACTGTAAGTTGAAAAATATTGCCTAAACTAATTTTGAGTTACAGGAGGGCAACTGCTGACTTGCCAAACTCAGAAAGCTTAGGTTGGGCTGCGAGTAAGGGACTTCCACAACAAACTCGATGGCGATGATAAAGAATAAGGTCGAGCTCGATGAAACAGTGATAGTGAGAATGGGTGTTGGCTTTAGGGTTGAGAGTTGAGACAAAGTTTAGTCAAGACCTAAGAGAGAGAGGTTAGACAGAGGGATGGTAATATACTACACGGTTATATGCATCCGGGGTTATTTAATCCGAATTAAGAAAGGAAAAACCACTCAAGCAGAAAAAATGTCTGGGGAAATAACTATACTGTTAATATACAGATATGGTATGAGGACAGTATTAGCATAATCTGCATCGTGTTCACCCCGATATATATATTTACATACAAAATTATTATACAGATAGATATGTATCTAATTTTGCTTTACTTATATTAGTATATCTTTAGTAAAATAACAGTTTGGAGAGTTATATGTAATTATATATTTGAAGTTTAAAGATTGAAAATTATTTAGTATATTGCCATGTTTAATATTTTGCCATTTATGAAAAACTTTAGCATTTTCTTAATTTTTTTTCTCATGTTATTATTATCAACGAGTAATAGGTAACCATGATAATATATAACCATGATTTTCTCCGTTATCTATTGGCTAATCCTTGCACCTTCCCTGCATTTAAAAGAATAGTTAATGGGGTAGGTATGATATTGCAATTAGCCTTTGAAGATAGAGATTGTAATTGAAAAACTATCCCTAATTTGCCTCGTTTTCATTCATGGTTAGGAGTAAGATTTAGGGCCTTAAAAAAAAAAAAAAAGAAGGCTTTTTAATACAAAAACTCCACTAAATTCGGAATAATTTAGTAAAACACTCCTAAAGTCCCTTAATAATAGTTCTGTTAAAAAAAAGAAAGGTATTTTTTTTTAATGGTTAAATCCCTATTCTTTTATTTGTGGTTTTTAGGTTCTTGTTCTTATATTTTTGTTTCACGTTAATTCATTTTAATCTTTTCCGTCCCATAAAATTGGAAAGATAAAATATAAAATTAGCAATATATATCCCATAAAATTGGCAATATATTATATATCTTTCTTTGGAACCATATAAAATTTTGGTGATATATATCTCATAAAATTGGAACGACAAAATATAAAGTTGGCAATATATTCATATATATCTTTTCTAGATATATTAATATTTGGACCAAAATAAATCCATATTAAAACCATATAAAATTTTCCAATTTCTTACATCCGTTTTGAACAAAAATAATATCCTAGCTCTTTTTTCATTAAATAATAATTTTTTTTAATTTCTAAATTTATCCCTACTGAGATGAGTACATTTTGGGTAATTACTAATTAACGGCAATATTGTTTGGACAAAAAAAGACTACAATGGATTAACATGAAACAAAAATATAAGAATGAGGATCTAAAAATCACAAATAAAATAATAGGGACTTAACCGTAAAAGAAAACTAACAAAAATACATTTATTTTTTAACAGAATTAATATTAGGGGACATAATCGGGTTTTAATCTAAAAAATTAAATTCATGGTTAATTTTACTAATTTCTTTCGAATTCAGGAAGTTTTTATATTAAAAAGTTTTAAAAAAAATATTATTAAAGTAATATGTTAAAATTAAGGGATAACTGCAAAAAAAATACTCTCATGTTTGGATGTTATGCAATTTAAACTCTGAAGTTTGGATTCTGCAAAATAATACTCTGAGATTACGAATTTCTGAAAATTAATACCCTGTGTTGATTTTTAACTGATGAAATACAATAATATCCTCAAAATTAAGATGAATAATATGAATTAATCTAGTTTTAATAGAGGATATTATTATTTTTTTTGTTCTTAAAATTAGTTAAAAAATCTATCCAAGGTATTAATTTTCAGAAATTCTTAATCTCAGGGTATTATTTTACAGAGTCTAAATTTCAGTATTAATTTATAAAGTACCCAAATTTTAAGATATTTTTTTGTAATTATTCCTAAAATTAAATTAAAGGGCATCAGTATTCGTTAGTCAAGGTCGGGCTATATTAGACGGGTCACCACATGCCTCCAACCGACCCTACAATGGTTGAGTTGAAATTAGTAAAAAATTTATTTACTGATCTGGTAAGTCGATTTTTTTTTGTGTTTGTGTTTTTTTTATAAGGTCAGTCAATTTTCTTATAGGCCCCCTACACAGAAATGCCTTATTTATGTATTATTTTTTTAATTCTTCCAAATAAAGAAAAAAGAAAAAAAGTACACACCGTACACACGTTGTAATAGGTTTTCGTACATACGTGTAAGGATCTTAGCTTTGCCAAAGTCCAAGCGGTTCTCTAAAGTCAAACAGAAAGTCCCCAGCTCTCACCTTCATCTCTCGCTCTCTCTCTCTCTCTCTCTCTCTCTCTGTTTTCACAAGCTGAGCCCGAGCGGAGTTGATCATCAGCACGAAGCGAAGAAATGGCGGATCGCTTCTTCCCGAACGTAATGCCGGACTTCATAGCCGAAACACCAGCTTCTTCACCATCATATGAAAGTGAACCAGAAGCTGGGCCTGGGACCGACTCTCTAATGAGGCTTCTCTCCACCCCTTACCCAGTTCTCTCCCAGCATGTCAAGCGCGCAGCTTTGGACCTTAAAGAAACCGTACTCCTCTCTCTTTATGTCCTACTTTCTTTTCGAAGAAACATGCCCACAAGGTGTTTGTTTTATTGTCTAAATGACAGATAGTGATAGAGACGTGGGGAGTTACTGGACAACGCGTGCATGACTTCACCCTCTATGCTGGAACTCTTGGAACGGCTTTCTTGCTCTTCAAAGCTTATCAAGTCACCAACAATACGAATGACCTTACTCTATGTTCTCAGATTGTTAAGGCTTGTGACTCTGCTTCTTTGGGTTCCAGGTAATTTTCTCAGATTGTATGCATTTAATTTTAAGATTTGATTCTAAATCAGATTTTTCTGGGCATTTTTGGCTCAACTCCCTGGCTCAAGTGAACAACTCCTTGGAGGGATTTTGTTTTCGGGGTGTATACATGCGTGTGTTACAGTTGATTGGTTTCCATATTTGATGCATTGGTTTCAGGGACGTGACTTTCATATGTGGGCGGGGCGGTGTATGTGCTCTGGGTGCTGTAGCAGCGAAGTATGCGGGAGATGAACGTGCACTTAGTTACTACTTGGCACAATTTAAAGAGGTTTTGATTACACTTTTTGGGATAAATATTAGCAGTGAATATTCAGATTTTATTGTTCTCTTTGTTAATTTGACTAAGAACGCAGATTAAGTTACCAAAAAATCTTCCCGATGAGCTGCTATATGGGAGAGTTGGGTACTTATGGGCTTGTTTGTTTTTAAACAAACATTTAGGAGAAGAGATGATTCCTTCGTCTATTACGGTAATATTAGAGTTTTAATTTACTATTTTTGGTTTGATTTTGATATCTGTAGTGGTAAATTGTGTATTGGTCGTGATTCTTTTGTTAATATATTGTAGAGACCGGTTGTGAGTGAAATTATCAAGAATGGTCGAGCACTAGGAAAGAAAGAAAAATGTCCTTTAATGTTTGAATGGTATGGAGAAAGGTATTGGGGGGCTGCCCATGGATTGGCCGGGATTATGCATGTTCTGATGGACATGGAATTAAAGCCAGATGAGGTTGAAGATGTCAAGGGCACCCTCAGATACATGATCAGCAATCACTTCCCTAGTGGGAACTATCCAGCAAGCGAAGAAGATAAAGGGAGAGATGTTCTTGTGCACTGGTGTCATGGGGCACCTGGAATTGCCTTAACACTCGTCAAAGCGGCTAAGGTGAATTTTCTTAGTTGATAATTTCCCCTTTGGTTTTCCTGTGAAATCACCTACAAAGAATCACTAATTGCTAATCACAAACAATAAAATGAGTCCATCTTCAATTTACCTGTGATCTTTTTGTACTGTTAAATTTATACTAGGACTCTCACATAAACCATATTTATTTAGAATGTAACAGTGAGTTCTTTGGCATGATAATTTATGGTTTGTTGGATTCCTCACTAGTAATTTTTACTAGACCGAATTGATGTTGGGTGCTGGTTACAATGACTTCTGATATGCTGGTTTTTTTCTTGTGTAATTTAAATCTTGACATAGTTGTTACTTTAATGAAGTATCATGACAATTTTTCATAGAAATTGGAAATTTATGCTTGGCCAGACATGGTAAGGAAATTATACAGCCCATGATGGCATGGATGGTAACTCAATATCTTGTCTTTCAAATTAGAGAAACCATTTTTTTTAACATGATCTTTCATTGCAAATTTACAAGTGACCTCTTCATGTGTTTTCTACTTACTCTTTGCTACATATATGTCAAACGCTCAGATTTTCAGTGCTCAGGAATTTCTGAAAGCAGCTATAGATGCCTCAGAGGTGGTGTGGAACCGTGGGTTGCTCAAACGAGTTGGGATTTGCCATGGTATTAGTGGTAATGCATATGTGTTCCTCTCGCTCTACCAACTGACTGGAAATGTAGAATTCCTATACAGGGCCAAAGCATTTTCCTGCTTTTTGCTTGATAGAGCTCATAAGCTGATGTCCCAGGGTGAGATGCATGGAGGTGATAGCCATTACTCTTTGTTTGAGGGGATTGGAGGTATGGCTTATCTGTTTCTGGACATGGTTGAACCCTTTGAGGCGAAATTTCCTGCTTATGACCTCTGAAGTCGTCATGTAATGAAAGGAAAGCCTTGTATATAAAACTTATCCTAAGTATGTATGCATATGAATTTTTTTCTCTTGAAATTGTATCTACCATACATATATAATTTGGTGGGGCCTGATCCTTGCTTGTGAAAAAAACTGTGTAACTTTGGAAAATGACAAGTCTTACTGGGAGTATTATGGTTGCAGTTTTAGGGAGTCTTGAAGCCAAAAGCCTATGGATTTGAGCAACTCAAAATTGTCTAGTTGTTTAATTGTTAGGTGTTTAATAGTTAGGTGAGAGAATTCATGAATTTTTTTTTCGTCCATGATCACAGAAGTCTTCTGATCATAGAAGTCTTCTTGAGCTAATCAGAGATTGGAGAGTTCACGTATCACATGACAGAGGAAAGAAGTCTGAAATCGAAGTTTGTAAAGTATGGCTTCCGCGGATGCCACACAGTAAATTTTTATTCCAACTCCAGCAATTTGACAGAAAGACAGGTTGCATAGAACAGGCCATATTTCAGGACAAATTTATTTTGTTGTTGATTATTTTGGTTTCTCAGGCACGTAGGAAGCATCTTCATCAGACACTGTGTTTGTCAAGGAAAGCTAATAGCAATGATAAGCCGATTAACCTGCTCTGGAAGTTGTTCATGCACAAAATGACTTCCTTCTGTGAGGAATCTGACGTCCAAATCAGGCACAAACTTCTTCACTGCCCCATATGTAGTCCTCTATGCCCGGAGACTTTTAAGGTATAGTCCTTCTCACCCAAGATTAGCAGTGATGGAGCTGTGATTTTCTCATTATTTATAATTTCACCGATAAACTCCTGCCATGGATAGAAAGACTATTAAGTAGACAGTATAGAAAATTCTAGTTAATTTTAGTACGATTTTGTTAAATAAAGAAGAACATAATTTTCACATTCCACGGACGGTTTGACCGACTCGGGTTTGGTTTTTCGGGTTTTTCTTATGCCTTTACTTTCTTGTTTGATTTTACCTGTATGGAACCTGCAATGCAAAACGGAATCCAGACTTCTCATAGAGGGAAGCATAGACTAAGAGGTCTTGTTCGGAGAACCAAGGCGGTAGAAGAGTAGATGGGTCAAACAAGTCCATGATTTCCTGGTTGTCACCGGCCACAGGAATCTTACTTCTGGAGAAAAGTATAGATATTTCTTATCACTGTCCCCACATCAAAGAGACCAAAATCTGATTCGGCACGCCCTGGTTCCTAATGTCAGAACAGGTTAGGACTATACTGACATGGTGGAATAAAAGGAGCGCCTAGTGTCATAATACCAGACACCCGATCAGGGTGAATTGCTTGAGTGGGTTATTTGTTGGGTTATCATGACCCTTGTAATTGACTGTGGCAACCCAGTTCAATTTTGGTTTTGACTCATTTCTTGAACACAATATTAACACGATATTTTGAGACAAAATATAACACGATTTTGATACCACACGATTAGACTCGACTCGTTTTTTTCGTTTCTTGTTCAATTCAAATCAATTGCCATATTATTATTTCAGTTACTACCTTTATTTTAAATGTGTATATTGTACTTTTCCCACTCGATCCATTGCTTGGTAAGAAGAGTCAAAGGTACAGCGAGGGGAATGTAGGGAAGCGAAAAGGGCCTCAAATGTCGGTTTAAATCTACTAGTGCGACTATTTACATGGAATGAAATTCAATAATCAATAATTAAGAAATTCGAGTTATATGTCAACGTTATAATATATTATTGAGTAATATTTCTCATACACATGGCAACACTTCTCAAGCTACGTACTAGTTAGATCCTATTTAATCGTATTTTTTCGCATCGACTTTGAGGTGATCCTTGTTATGTATATATGCCGCTTCTCTTTAAGAGAATAATTTCTTAAGACAAGACATCATCACTTGCACCTTTAAACCTATCCAAGTTACCATATGTATCTCCAAAATGAGTCAAAGACATATAAATCTTCCATTCGACTTGACTGGTTCATATGATCACTAATTTCCTTTTGCAAACTTGATAATAGAATCTTCTATGGCTAATCAGGTATTTAGATTGTAATTTCGAATATCACATGACACAGATAAGAGGTCCTGAATTCAAAGTACGCAAGGTAAGGCCAACCTTCGCAACCCTAAAAACTGCAGTAATTTGACACAAGGCAGGCCTTCTTGCATGGCGCATGCCATAATACAGGACAAACTCAGCTTATTGATTATTCTGGTTTCTGAAGTATATAGAAAGCATCGATCTTTCTTCATACACTATGTTTGTCAAGGAAAGTGACGATGAGATGATTAACCTGCTCCGGAAGTTGTTCATGCACAAAATGACTTCCTTCTTCCAAGAATGTGATATCTAGATCAGGCACAAGATGCTTCACTGTCCCACTCCTTATGTACTCCTCCATCCCTGGAAAGTTCAAGCAATAGTCCTTCTCCCCCATGATTAGCAGTGCTGGAGCATTGACTTTCGGATCAGTGATACCGATATCCACTGACAAAGTCCTGCAATAAATTTCAGTGAAATTTGTTACGAGAAGATCTCAATAGTCCTGCTAAACAAAACTATTTGTTGGCATTGTTCGAAAGAAAAGAAACTGTTCAGGGATGAAAACCGATTTCGAGAATTGTCTTGTGCATACGGTTTAAGAATCAACATTCAACACTAGATGACACTCTTCTTGTTTGATTTACCTGTATGGAACCTGCAAAGCGAAACGAAAACCAGACTTCTCATACAAGGAAGCATAGGCTAAGAGATCTTCCTCAGAGAACCAAGGTGGTAGAGGAGTACTGGGGTCAAACAAGTCCATAATTTCCTGATTTTCACCGGCCACAGGAACCTCACTTCTCGAAAAGAGAGTATAGATGTTCCTAATCACAGTCTTCACATCAAAGCGTCCAAAATCTGCTTCTGCTCGCCCCGGTTGCTAATGACAGAACATGTAATTCTACTTAGTACTAAGCTTTGTTTTTTCGTAAGGAACTCACCAATTTGTGGACAACTTATAAAAAAAGAGGAAACAGAACAAAAGAGCGCTTATGTGTGTCCTGAGTCCTGAGCCTGCTACATGAGTGGCCGCTCATGTGAGGGGTCGGAAGTTCTGAGTTGTTGACACACACGAATTATCAAGAATTCGGAAACAAACACGTAGTATCTACCTGCCATCTTGAGACATAGAAACCCTCAGGAAGGAGATGATTTTGGACAGCAGAGGGACCGGGCAGAATATAAGGAACACCCAGTGTAACGACGCCGGATACCCTTTCTGGGTGAAGTGCCGCTACTAAGTATGCTGGGAGAGCTCCAAAGTCTTTGCCAACAAGAAAGGCCTGTTTAACCCAACCAAGTAAAGAATCTGATCGTTATTGACGATGTCGAGTTGCATACAAACATTAACACCTTCCCATTTTTAGAAAATAGCACAATGTCAATGCTGGCTAGGATAACTCATGTTATGCTAAAACAAAATTGCTTTTCAAACTCAACAGAAATTAGAAGTAATAACAAGCCATCACAGAACATGAAATCAAGGGAAAGCAAATCTGACCGGCTAAATAAAGCATAAGTGAAAACCAAAGCTATACATCAAATTGTTACACTAACGATTAAAGAGGGAGAAAGTCAGTTTAACTACTAATGATTCCATTCCGGTATATACTTTCCACATTTGGGAATCAAAATTCCTGACTAAAAGGAGATCAGTCGGTTGTGGAGAACCTTCTCGGAAATTAAACTCCAATTAATGACCATATAGCTACAATCACCATTCTATATCTAATCTGAAACACATTATTTTTCTAGAAAAGAAAAGCTTCTGAAAGCATTTTCCATTTTCAGAACCCAAGAATCCGAAGAAGTAATTATGGAATGGAACACATATGGCTTATAGGTACGTTGTATTAAACGGCAAAGTCACCTTGTTGATGGCCAGAGAATCCAAAAGGCCAACGACGTCGTCAATGAGATCTCGGAAAGTGGCATTCTCAGGCTCAGCAGGCTGATCTGAGAGTCCATAGCCTCTGAAATCAAAGGCTATGGCACGGTAGCCTGTGTTGGCCAGAGCTACCATTTGGTGCCTCCATGTGTACCATATTTCTGGGAATCCATGTAGGAACACCACCACCTTTGGACCTTAAAAAATTTAAAACAAACAAAAAAAAAAACTACACTATTAACTAAGACAAAAAATTGAATCAACTGATTAGTAATATTGTAAGATGAATTATGTTACAATTTGCCTACATAATTATAAGACTGTGTACATACCACTTCCAATTTCGGCTACATGAAGCTTCAGTCCTTTTACTTCTACTTGTTTATGCTCGATGTTTTCCATGTCTGTCTGTGTGAGAGTTCAGAGAAGAGACGGACAGAGAGAAAGAAGGGGCCAAAGAGTGGAGGGAGGAGAGAGAAAGCAAGTCAACCTTTCATTAAATGTCACAGTGATTTAGAGAGGCTATATATATTATTATATATGAGTTCCAAGAAGTAACTGAATTATTAGAAAAAATTACAATACTTTAATTACTGTTAATTATCTGACTCGTTAATTAAAAAGTCAGGATGTGAGATTAAATGGATTAAACGTGCTTGATTCAGTAATAGCTGGTGATTTGCCCAAGAGGGGTGGTCAGAGTGGTACTCCGTGGGCTCTGACTGAGGCAAAGATGGGCTCTGACTGAAGCAAAGATCTACGGTTCGAGGAGAAAAGGACATGGATAGGATCAGGAGAGGTCCATTTGACCTTTTTAAGACCAGTTTGTTGGATAAGGTCTTTTAGGAGTGAAAAATGGGGTCCACAAGAGCTAAAAGATTAAAAATGCCTTTAGCTTAACCTTAAATATGACATGACATGATTTTATTTAGATTTGATATATTTTCACATTTTTTCGTAAAACCCATCTTTCTCTCTCCTCTCACCATTTCTCTCTATTGTTTCCATTTTCTCTAAACATAAACCTCCCAAACCTGAATTCAAAACCACCAAAAAATCTCCCAAAACCACCTTAAGCTCAATACCCTCTCTGCTTGCCTCTTTATTTTCTTCATCTTTTTTTCTCAAGGAACTTTGAAACATCTGTAATGGCTAAAACTTGTCCAACCGAAGGTAAAAAGTCGTCCTCTGCGAAAACTCCAGCGTCGACATTGTCGGGAAGGAAGAGAAATCTACCATTAAAGTCACCAACAAAGACTCCAGTGCGTAAGCTTAATTCTCAGACGAAAAATCGGTCGATCTAAAGGGAAAAGAGGCAAATATTGGTTCAATGGAGGAATAAAAGGTTGGTTTTATATTTTAATAACAAAATCTTTTTTTTTTGTTGAGATTGTGTATTAAGAAAAAATTTATCTTGACTTCATCGACTGATATAATTTTTGATTTTGGTGAAAGTTTTCCCCTTTTTGGGATTTTGTTGGTAGTATTATTGCTGGTTTGGTATGGGTGTTTTTTGTTAGTCATTAATGTACAGATTTTAACATGTGTTGGTTTTGTTAATGGTAGTTATGGACTGAATTCGTATTGGGTATTCTTTATTTTCATCCTGAATATAGGTCAAGATGATCTTGACTCAAGCCAAGTGATTCTTGATCATAGTCAAGATCTTTTTGACCTTAGGTCATGTATCACTTGACCCTTACTTAATATTATTGCTTTATTTAACTTTATATTTTGCTATTGTTCAGTTAGGACTGTGATATGTTTGTCATCAAGTAAGCTGAATTTCTGATGTCTGATAAGCCAGTTACCAATATCACTGCCAAAAGGATGAAATAGTTCTATCATAAGCTTACACGCGAATTGTATTATCATGCATTACAAAAATAGGAGAACTATGTCGAAACTGACTGATAGGAGTGACCCAACTTAGGGAAGCAAAAGATAATATTTTATTTTAGTTGTGGTTCAAACAATTACTTTTTTTCTTGGCTTGTGGTTTCTATGGTTGTTGTACAATATCAAGTTTTTAATAATATTTTTTTGGAATATTTAATGACTATCATTTTGCCAAAACTCATCTATTTAGTAAATGTTCAGTGAAATTCAGCGCGTTTGATAAAGACCTTATTTATTACTACAAGTCAATCAAAACTTGACTTTATGTAGGGTGATCTTGACTCTAGATCAAGAATATCTTGACTTCAAGTCAAATATTACTTGACCCAAGGTCAAGAACTTTTTCAAATTGACAAGCATATAAAATTATATTCAATTTTCCGATTAAAAAGATTGTGACCCCAGTCAAGAAAATCTTGACATGGAGTCAATATGTTCTTGACCTAATTAATGAATTGGAAAATAAAATATAATGAAGTTTTTGACCCTAAACAAGAAAATCTTGACATGAGGTCAATAAATTTCAATTTATAAATTTAAGAACACATCACATATAATATCATGACCAAGTTTCATATACACACTTCATGACCCCTACTGAAAATGTTGTTGACTCCAAGTTAAGCACTTCTTTCTTTAAGTCAATATCTTTTTCTACCTCGGGTCAAAAATATCTTGACCCCAAGTTATTAATTTCTTGCCCCTATTTCAAGAATTGCTTGACCCCAAATCAATAATTTTTTACTCTCAAGGCAAGAGTTTCTTGATTCAAAATCAGGATCCTTTTGTCCCATTCTTGTAGGGCAGTCTGAAGATTCACTAATCGTACTACAGAGTGGAATCAAATTGCGGTAAGTCTATATGTTATGCCCTGAATTGCTACAGCATGAATACTTTTGCTTGATTGAATCCCTATCGGTTGATTCAATATAATGTTGACCAAAGATCAAGAGAATATTTACCTGAGGTCAAGTTAGTCTTGACCGTACTTCAACATCAGTTTGGCCTACCTCTTCAAGTCAATATAATATTGACCAAAGGTCAAGGAGATCTTGACCTAAGGTCAAGTTAGTCTTGATTATACGTCAAGATCAGTTTGACCTACGCCGTTATAATGAGATCTACATGACATTAAGAAGGTGATGAATATACCAAAACGTGGAATTTTTAGCATACTAATATCTGTATCAGTATTATGGTCCTCATTCAAATATTACTCACTCAATATCAACCATAAAAAGTTAATCTTGAACAAAACTTCATTACTTACCTTCAAAATTCAAATAACTCCCTAATATAATCGTTACATCTTTCTAGCTGAGTTTTTTTACAAAATAGTCAAATAGCTGTTGAGAAACACAGTTGTTAACAAAGAAATAAAGAGAGAGCTAGAGAGAGAAAGTATGAACTAGAAGAGAGAGAGAGAGAGAGAAAGAGAGAGATAAAATGAAATGAAAGACAATGAGACATAGAGATAGAGAGATTAATCGAGCTAATAATTTAGAGCTTTCATATTCCTCTAGAGATGGAAATGAAACCCATGATCTTTGGAGAGAGAACTGAAGAAGTAGAAGAAGAAGAAAAAGAAGAAGAAGAAGAAGAAGAAGTGAGAGGAAGAGAGAGAACGAGAATGCAAAGGAATAGTGGCAGATTGTGCAGAGAGAAAGAGGAACATTTAATGCTCCACCTACCATTTTCACTTTTGGCTAAAGGGTAAGCTTGGAAACCATTTTTTTCTCTCTCTACCTAGTTCTCTTTTTTAGTCCTAAAAAAGTCACTATATCATCATAGTCTTAAAAATGTCAAACGGAGCTCTATTAGTCCTATCCATGTCTTTTTCTCACGGTTCAAGTCGCATTCTGTCTTTGGGTCCGAGGAAAGTGACAGTGCCACCCCTTTTATTCTTTGAAAAAAATAGTAATAATAGCTGGTGATTTTAGCTGATATGGTATGCATATCATATTTTCATTATTTTGTCTTAATCGGAGAGCTGTTAAAAAATACTGATAAAAAAAAAAAATTTCATAAGGAAAGGGCCTTGTCGAGAAAACGCTCCAATACAGTCCTAATATAAGACGAGAACCACCACATGTTCGTTGAAGAATATGATAAAAGCAGGCAACGAGAGAGTGATTTGTTAATTATCAATGCCAAAATTCGTGCTTTATAAAATATTAAGTTAAGGTGTTTAACTATCGACATTTTGGACTTTGGAAACAGATAAGAAAGAAGCCTAAGCATGTGTAACGAATCAATGCTTATCTCATGTATTAAAGATTCCGGATATGTAGTTCCTGGAGCATTATGGATCCTAATATAAAAATAATACATCTACTGCTTGTGTAATTTTATTTAGGAAGCATCATATTTATTTACTATTCATATTTGGGTGAACTCAATTATCATCTACTCTAAGAGACAAATCTAATTAGATTAGGATGCCTTCTCATGTAGTGGAAGCATCTAGTTTAAAGACTCACAACGAGAATCACAACAATCTTTTTCCAAATAAACAGTTTCACTACCAGAATAATTAACATCATAGATTTATTGATTAATCTCGGGGTATTTAAACTTAGGGGTCAATTAAGATCCTTACAATGAAAAAAGTGACTCATTCATAAATATTTTCAAAACTAACTCTCATTGTCATATTACTCAATAAAAATTACTTATATATCTCATTCTTTAACAAATCTTAAAATACATTTTGCTCCAACATATTTCAAATTATTTATGCTACCACCGCCAACTGCGGCACCCCATCNATCGGTTGATTCAATATAATGTTGACCAAAGATCAAGAGAATGTTTACCTGAGGTCAAGTTAGTCTTGACCGTACGTCAACATCAGTTTGACCTACCTCTTCAAGTCAATATAATATTGACCAAAGATCAAGGAGATCTTGACCTAAGGTCAAGTTAGTCTTGATCATACGTCAAGATCAGTTTGACCTACGCCGTCACAACGAGATCTACATGATATTAAGAAGGTGATGAATATACCAAAACGTAGAATTTTTAGCACAATAATATCCGTATCAGTATTATGGTCCTCATTCAAATATTACTCACTCAATATCAACCATAAAAAACCAATCTTGAATAAAACTTTATTACTTACCTTCAAAGTCCAAATAACTCCCTAATATAATCCTTACATCTTTCTAGCTGAGTTTTTTTACAAACTAGTCAAATAGTTGTTGAGAAACACAGTTGTTAACAAAGAAATAAAGAGAGAGTTAGAGAGAGAAAGTATGAACTAGAAGAGAGAGAGAGAGAGAGAAAGAGAGAGATAAAATGAAATGAAAGACAATGAGACACAGAGATAGAGAGATTAATCGAGCTAATAGTTTAGAGCTTTCATACTCCTCTAGAGATAGAAATGAAACCCATGATCTTTGGAGAGAAAACTGAAGAAGTAGAAGAAGAAGTGAGAGGAAGAGAGAGAACGCTCCACCTACCATTTTCCCTTTCGGCTAAAGGGTAAACTTGGAAACCATTTTTTTCTCTCTCTACCTAGTCCTCTTTTTTAGTCCTAAAAAAGTCACTATATCATCATAGTTTTAAAAACGTCAAACGAAGCTCTTTTAGTCCTATCCATGTCCTTTTCTCACGGTTCGAGTCGCATTCTGTCTTTGGGCCCCAGGAAAGTGACAGTGCCACCCCTTTTATTCTTTGAAAAAAATAGTAATAATAGCTGGTGAGTTTAGCTGATATGGTATGCATATCATATTTTCATTATTTTGTCTTAATCGGAGAGCTGTTAAAAAATACTGATTAAAAAAAAAAAATTCATAAGGAAAGGGCCTTGTCGAGAAAACGCTCCAATACAGTCCTAATATAAGACGAGAACCACCACATGTTCGTTGAAGAGTATGATAAAAGCAGGCAACGAGAGAGTGATTTGTTAATTATCAATGCCAAAATTCGTGCTTTATAAAATATTAATTTAAGGTGTTTAACTATCGACATTTTGGACTTTGGAAACAGATAAGAAAGAAGCCTAAGCATGTGTAACGAATCAATGCTTATCTCACGTATTAAAGATTCCGGATATGTAGTTCCTGGAGCATTATGGATCCTAATATAAAAATAATACATCTACTGCTTGTGTAAATTTATTTAGGAAGCATCATATTTATTTACTATTCATATTTGGGTGAACTCAATTATCATCTACTCCAAGAGACAAATCTAATTAGATTAGGATGCCTTCTCATGTAGTGGAAGCATCTAGTTTAAAGACACAACGCGAATCACAACAATCTTTTTCCAAATAAACAGTTTCACTACCAGAGTAATTAACATCATAGATTTATTGATTAATCTCAGGGTATTTAAACTTAGAGGTCAATTAAGATCCCTACGAAGAAAAAAGTGACTCATTCATAAATATTTTCAAAACTAACTCTCATTGTCATATTACTCAATAAAAATTACTTACATATCTCATTCTTTAACAAATCTTAAAATACATTTTGCTCCAACATATTTCAAATTATTTATGCTACCACCGCCAACTGCGGCACCCCATCACAACTGCTGATTTTGATATATGGGTCACACCTCTGTTCAATTGGGATCAAAAAATTTTGACTGTGGTCAAAATTGTTCAGTGGCCAATTCCGACTGTCTCGACTAATTTTCGATCAGTAGTTGATTGTAGGTGAAAATTTTCGACCTTGGTTGAAAATAGTCAGCCGCCTCCTTCATTTTTGCTTTTTTCTATATGACCGAAAATTTTTGGTCTAGCTAGGGTAATTTTGAAATTCTGAATTTATCATAAATAAAAGTCTTAGCTTTGTAAATAACTTATAGTTTTTTTTTTTTTTCTCGCATGCTTTGAAAGATGATCAAAATAGATAATGACCCATTAATCTGTGAAAAATATACCAAAAATTTGGAAGATAGAGAGAAAACTCTTAAATTTCATTCACAAATTAATACCAAAAGTGGCCGTTAGGCCTATGACAAAAAATTACCCTCAAGTATGGCCTTTCTATATTTTAATCCTATATTTGGTGTCTAAAAATTCTTCACATTTTTCAAATGAATATACTATAAGAGTCTAAGGTAGATAATAAACTTTATAAGGTGAAAAATCTCAAACAAAACTTTCTAGTGTACTAATTGAAAATTGAACCTATTGAATGAAATGATTGCGGTTTGCGGATTTCGTTGTGAAGATTTATTATTGACTATAATAATCAGGATGTGAGATTAAACATGCTTGTTTCAATAGTAGCCATGGAGATAAGTTGATAAGGTTGATAAACTTCTTTTCAGGTTGAGTATATGATAATAGAACTATTTTTTTGTCTTAACTTCGGGGTGGTTTCTCGTGTAACCTAAATCACCAACTGAAAACACTGTGTATATATATATACAGATTTGGTTGGGGCCATAGATGTAGTCTTCTTGAGGGACCGATCCAATCCACGTTATTTTAATCAACACAATATTAGACAAACGTAACCTATGTTGATTAAAACATGAACAGGATCGGTCCCCTCAAGGGACTACATCCGTGCCTTATATAAAAGCCATAATTTAGTAAGTATATTTTTTAACCTATTTTTTGGGTTTTTTTTTTTAACCCTTGGATCATTATCAAACAGTTACCATAATTTTAGTAGTTAGAAAATAATAATAATAAGAATAATAAATATATTATTGAACGCTCTTTCACTTTCTACTTTTTATCATGAAAAGACGTACGTGATGAATTTTAATTGAGCACAATAATACCTACAGATAGGTAAAAAAAAATACATATTAAATTGGTGCTCATATATATATATGACATCTATTAACTTGTGACACTTCGATCCCTTATAATAATGACCTAATTTATGCTTTATTTTAAATTTACGTAATAATTTCGTCCAAATTACCGATACTATTAAATTTTGGGCTAGAATCGCAATACTATGTAAGTAAGAATTCGAAAATTCTAAAAGTTCTGAATTTTTTTGTTGAAATTTGGAAAAAAAAAAAAGAAGCCACAAATTGAAATTTCAAGAAGGATGGAGAGATCAAAAGAAAAAAAAAATGAAACTGATAGGAAGTTAAAGACTAAAATTTGCATTTTTTTATGTTTTTGTTTTTAATCTTGTTGTTATACACAATTTTCATCGATCGGTTCGAGTTATAGCCTTAGCTTGCTTGAAGTAAGGGTATTCAAAATCCAAACCAAAACGATTAAATTGACCAATCGAATCCAGTCTAATTGTCGAAAATTAGAAATCCAATTTCAATTATAATTAGATTGAATTGGATGTATAATTCTAGATTTTAATTGGATTGGTTCGGTTTGCAGATTGATCCGGATTTTGTTGTGCACTGGGCTGGTAAGTAAGTACATTCACATATTTAAGACTCTCGAAGGAGTCACCTAAATTCAAATCCGCGACGTCAGGCTTCCAGGATAATAATATTGCCGCTAGACCACTTGTTTGGTTGTGTGTCTGTAAGATTCTGCACATTTGAAATTCCATCAAATGAATATACTATAAGAGTCTAAGGTAGATAATAAACTTTATATGGTA
Organism: Trema orientale; assembly: GCA_002914845.1. NCBI lineage: Eukaryota > Viridiplantae > Streptophyta > Magnoliopsida > Rosales > Cannabaceae > Trema > Trema orientale. The sequence continues at coordinate 561,019 of JXTC01000112.1, forward strand.
AAAAATCTCAAACAAAACTTTCTAGTGTACTAATTGAAAATTGAACCTATTTAATGAAATGATAGACTTACAATTAAAAAAAATAAAAAAATAAAGAAAAAAACTCAAAAGTCGGTAAGGGTCACATTTTTCTTCTCCCCAAGTAAAATGTCACAATAATATCCCAAAAGTGCTATTTGGTTAATCTAATTTTATTTTTGGGTTAATAAAAGTAAATGTCATAGTAATATACCAAGAATTCGGCTTTANTTTAATTGTTAGTTTATTTTATCTTTTAAATTAAGTTTTACTGTATGAAGATAAGTTAGCTCATTAGTTTCATATTTTTCATTTTATTAAGAAATTAATTAGAAAATATTTTTTTTTCTTTTATGAAATAGCTATTTAATATTTCATGATATCTTTGAATAAAAAATTAATTAATTGGGTCAATTAGAGTCAATTTTGAGTTAAGCAACATACGATTTCGAGTGGTGTCCTAAAGTGCCCACCCCTAACCATATATACTTCTCCCAAAACAAGTCAAAACTTTTCATAATCTTCCATTTACATTATAAGGTCATATGATTTCTTTTAGCAAACTTGATCATAGTCATAGAAGATTCTAAGCTAATCAGATATCTCAGATATGACATGACACGGATAAGATGTCCTAAATTCAAAGTATGTAAAGTATGGCCAACAGTTTCGACCCTTCAAAATCAAACAATCTCAATAAGCGAAACCTTCTTGCATAGCACATGCTGTAATATGGAAAAACTTAGTTTGTTTGTTGATTATTTTGGTTCCTGAGGCACGTAGAATGCATCAATCTTTCTTCAGACACTATGTTTGTCAAGGAAAGTGATGATGAGCTCATTAACCTTCTCTGGAAGCTGTTCATGCACAAAATGACTTCCTTCTTCCAAGAATGTGATATCAAGATCAGGCACAAGATGCTTCACTGTCCCACTCCTTATGTACTCCTCCATCCCTGGAAAGTTCAAGCAATAGTCCTTCTCCCCCATGATTAGCAGTGCTGGAGCAGTAACTTTCGGATCAGTGATACCGATATCCACTGACAAAGTCCTGCCACGGAGGATAGAACAAAACCAGTGAAGTTTCAGGGAAATTTGTTACTACAAGAGTAAAATTATTCTTTGTTGACATGGTTTGAAAGAACAGAAACTGTTCAGGAACTAAAATTGATTCTGCGAATTATCTTGGGCATACAATCTGAGATTCAACAATAGATGATACTCTTCTTGTTTGATTTACCTGTATGGAACCTGCAACGCGTAGCGAAAGCCAGACTTCTCATACAAGGAAGCATAGGCTGAGAGATCTTGCTCAGAGAACCAAGGTGGCAGAGGAGTAGACGGGTCAAACAAGTCCATTATTTCCTGATTCTCACCGGCTACTGGAACCTCACTTCTCGAGAAGAGGGTATATATGTTTCTTATCACAGTCTTCGCATCAAAGCGCCCAAAATCTGCTTCCGCTCGCCCTGGTTCCTAATGACAAAACATGTAATTGTAATTATTAATATGCTTGAGCTTTGCTCTCTCGACAATGAACTGACCAATATGAGAACAGCTAAAAACAGAACAAAAGAGCACTTATTTGTGTCCCAAGTTGGAGCGTCCTGGCGCCGTCATGTGAGGGGGTCGGAAAACCTGACTTGTGGCACACACAGATTCACTGAGAACAAAGAAATGTAATGTGTACCTGCCACCTTGAGATGTAGAAACCTTCAGGAAGGAGATGGTTTTTGACAGCAGAGGGACCAGGCAGAATGTAAGGAATGCCTAGTGTTACGACACCGGACACTCTTTCTTGTTGAACTGCGGCTACTAAGTATGCTGGGAATGCCCCAAAGTCTTTCCCAACAAGAAAAGCCTGTTCGACACAACCAACTTAAGAATCTGATCTTTATTAACAATGTCGATTTTCTCAAAATACTAAAATCTCAATGCTAGCTGGGTGGATATAAATTCTTTATGTTATGCTATAGAAGAAAAATAGTTGGTTCTCAAACTCATTAGAAGTAATAAACAAGCAAACACAGACCATCAAATTAAGGAAAACAAGTCTAAATAAAGCATAAAATTTAACACAAATGATTATAAGAGAGGGAGAAAATTATGTAAGTACTAATGATTCCATTCTGGTATGTACTTTTTACTATTGGGCATCAAAATTCCTGCTCATAGGAGATAAAGTGAGTTCTATACAGAACCCCCTCTCTGAAATTAAAATCAAATTCCTGAATTCTTCGCTACAATTACAGTATTGTCCATAGTGAAATTGCAAATCTATTTCACATCTCAAACACATTATTTTTCTCTAAAAGGAGCTTTTGAAATTGTAAACGAGAAGTTTGCAACGTTAGAACCCGAGAATCCAAAATGGTGATCAAGGAATAGAACATGGCTCATATATTATAGGGAAAAGAAACCTTGTTGATGGCCAGAGAATCCAAAAGGCCAACGATGTCGTCAATGAGATCTTGGAAAGTGGCTAACTCAGGCTCGGCTGGCTGATCTGAGAGTCCATAGCCTCTGAAATCAAAAGCTATAGCACGGTAACCTTTGTTGGCCACTGCTACCATTTGGTGCCTCCATGTGTACCATATTTCAGGGAATCCATGTAGGAACAACACCACCTTTGGACCTTACAAAAAATAATTAAAAAAAAAACTATACTATTAACTAAGACAAAAAATGAATCAACTGATTACTAATATTGTAAGATGAATTAATTATGTTACAATTTTCCTACATAATTATAAGATTGCGTACATACCACTTCCAATTTCGGCTACATGAAGCTTTAATCCTTTTACTTCTACTTGCTTATGCTCNACTGACAAAGTCCTGCCACGGAGGATAGAACAAAACCAGTGAAGTTTCAGGGAAATTTGTTACTACAAGAGTAAAATTATTCTTTGTTGACATGGTTTGAAAGAACAGAAACTGTTCAGGAACTAAAATTGATTCTGCGAATTATCTTGGGCATACAATCTGAGATTCAACAATAGATGATACTCTTCTTGTTTGATTTACCTGTATGGAACCTGCAACGCGTAGCGAAAGCCAGACTTCTCATACAAGGAAGCATAGGCTGAGAGATCTTGCTCAGAGAACCAAGGTGGCAGAGGAGTAGACGGGTCAAACAAGTCCATTATTTCCTGATTCTCACCGGCTACTGGAACCTCACTTCTCGAGAAGAGGGTATATATGTTTCTTATCACAGTCTTCGCATCAAAGCGCCCAAAATCTGCTTCCGCTCGCCCTGGTTCCTAATGACAAAACATGTAATTGTAATTATTAATATGCTTGAGCTTTGCTCTCTCGACAATGAACTGACCAATATGAGAACAGCTAAAAACAGAACAAAAGAGCACTTATTTGTGTCCCAAGTTGGAGCGTCCTGGCGCCGTCATGTGAGGGGGTCGGAAAACCTGACTTGTGGCACACACAGATTCACTGAGAACAAAGAAATGTAATGTGTACCTGCCACCTTGAGATGTAGAAACCTTCAGGAAGGAGATGGTTTTTGACAGCAGAGGGACCAGGCAGAATGTAAGGAATGCCTAGTGTTACGACACCGGACACTCTTTCTTGTTGAACTGCGGCTACTAAGTATGCTGGGAATGCCCCAAAGTCTTTCCCAACAAGAAAAGCCTGTTCGACACAACCAACTTAAGAATCTGATCTTTATTAACAATGTCGATTTTCTCAAAATACTAAAATCTCAATGCTAGCTGGGTGGATATAAATTCTTTATGTTATGCTATAGAAGAAAAATAGTTGGTTCTCAAACTCATTAGAAGTAATAAACAAGCAAACACAGACCATCAAATTAAGGAAAACAAGTCTAAATAAAGCATAAAATTTAACACAAATGATTATAAGAGAGGGAGAAAATTATGTAAGTACTAATGATTCCATTCTGGTATGTACTTTTTACTATTGGGCATCAAAATTCCTGCTCATAGGAGATAAAGTGAGTTCTATACAGAACCCCCTCTCTGAAATTAAAATCAAATTCCTGAATTCTTCGCTACAATTACAGTATTGTCCATAGTGAAATTGCAAATCTATTTCACATCTCAAACACATTATTTTTCTCTAAAAGGAGCTTTTGAAATTGTAAACGAGAAGTTTGCAACGTTAGAACCCGAGAATCCAAAATGGTGATCAAGGAATAGAACATGGCTCATATATTATAGGGAAAAGAAACCTTGTTGATGGCCAGAGAATCCAAAAGGCCAACGATGTCGTCAATGAGATCTTGGAAAGTGGCTAACTCAGGCTCGGCTGGCTGATCTGAGAGTCCATAGCCTCTGAAATCAAAAGCTATAGCACGGTAACCTTTGTTGGCCACTGCTACCATTTGGTGCCTCCATGTGTACCATATTTCAGGGAATCCATGTAGGAACAACACCACCTTTGGACCTTACAAAAAATAATTAAAAAAAAAACTATACTATTAACTAAGACAAAAAATGAATCAACTGATTACTAATATTGTAAGATGAATTAATTATGTTACAATTTTCCTACATAATTATAAGATTGCGTACATACCACTTCCAATTTCGGCTACATGAAGCTTTAATCCTTTTACTTCTACTTGCTTATGCTCGATGTTTTCCATGTTTGTACGTTTGAGAGTTCAGAGAAGAGAGAGAGAGAGACAACGTTGTATGCTAAGAAAGGGGAAAAATAGAGGGAAGAGAGAGAAGAAAGCAAGGCAACCTAATACTATACATGAGTTCTAAGATGTAACTTAACTATTACTGAAAAGTTATTGTTGACTATAATTATCAGGATGTGTTTACCCAAAAAAAAAAAAAAAATCAGGATGTGAGATTAAACATGCTTGTTTCAATATTAGCCAGGGAGATAAGCTGATAAGGTTGATAAACGTCTCTTCAGGTTGAGTATATGATAATAAAACTATTTTTTTGTCTTAACTTCTTGGTGGTTTCTCGTGTAACCTAAATCACCAACTGAAAAGGAAGTGTATATATATATATGGACCATAATTCTAAGTACTTTTTTATCTATTTTTAGGAACTTTTTTTAACCGTTAGATCATTATCGAACAGCTATCATAATGTAAGTAGTTGAAAAATAATAATAATAATAATAAATATATACCTTTTATCATGAAAAAATGTGTGTAATGATTTTTACTTAGGCAAAATAATACCTATAGATAGGTAAAAAAAAAAATACATACTGGATTGGTGCCTATATATATATATATATGACACCTATTAACTTGCGACACTTTGATCCCTTATAAAAATGACCTAATTTATGCTTTATTTTTAATTTAAGTCACAATTTTCATCCAAATTACTAATACTATTAAATTGTGGGTCAAAATCACAATACTGTATAAGTAAGAATTTGAAAATTCCAAAAATTCTGATTTTTTCTGTTGAAATTTGAAAAAAAAAAAAAAAAAAAGAAGCCACAAATTGAAATTTCAAGAAAAAGGATGGAGAAATCAAAAGAAAAAAAATGAAACAGATAGGAAGTTAAAGATTAGGGGCGCGTCTACTGTAAGGCTCCCTAAAAATGACCTTAAGTAAGGTCGCTTAGTGTGAGTCGTTGGATTTAAAATGTGTGGATTTAAAATGTGTGGCAATGATGGGCCTTAGATAAGTTGGTAAACGTAGAGTTGAGTACACTTGATTAACCCGTACCAAACCCGGTTCGGCCCGATATCTCTCTCTTGGACTCGATTACTCTCCCTCTCTCTCTCTCTCTCTCTCTTAAGTTGGTGTGTCTCTCTCGATGAACCCTTAAAAAAATTCCTCTGACCATCTAAATTGGTTATTTATTTATAGATTTGTCTTTGTTGTTGGATACCCAAATTCATACATACACCCAAATTCATGAATGAATCTCTGCATTCGAATATTAAAAACAAAAGAAAATGCAAAAACAATTATCCATATTTGGTCATTGGTATTACCATGTGTTTTCTCCTGTTAAATTTGGGTTCAAATTATTTTTCAACAAATATTAAAATAGAAATAAAAGCCATGTGCAGTCATTTAAGAGATCGAACATGCCTCCTTTTAGGACTTTTCAACCCCAGCAAGAATTGCAAACCGCCACCACTGCCTACACCAACAATATCCCTCAATGAAAAAACAGGTGCACATCAATTCCAAAAAGGATTTATTTGTTCTTTTTTTCAAAACCGCCCCTATCGGAAAAAAAAAACAAAAATTTCAATAAAAATCATACAAAAACTTTCAATACCAGTATCACCATGGTTAAAGAAAAGTACTTTAATTAGGATTGGAGAGAATGCCCTGACAGTATTTACCTTGTAAGCAAAATCGGATTAAACTTGTAAGAATTTGTATACGTCTCGTGGTCAAACGTCGAGAGAGTGAGACGAGACCGAGACAGAGATTGAGATAGCCCAAGCCAACGCCCTTTCAAGCCCGGACCTGGATGTTGATAACACGCATTTTGCAGCCACTATCACCACGGGGTCAGTAGACGACGCCAGAGATAGATATGGCGAGGTTCGGGGAACTCCAATAGACCGCGAGATATTGAGCCCGACTGATAGGGTGAACGAATCCATTTTAGGATTCAGAGAGATGTAGCGAGAAATTATCGGCTTTTAAGAGGAAATTTTTTAGGGTTGCAACATAGAGAACAAATTGATAGAGACACAGATGGAGGAGAAGGGGCCACTAGCTGGTCAGAGGAATTTGCTTAGGGTCCATTGAGAAAGAACGAGATCGAGAGACACAATTTAAGAAAGAGAGAGTAATTGAGTCATAAAATACGAGAGAGAGAGAGAGAGAGAGAGAGAGAGTAATCGGGTCGAAACTGGGTTTAGTATGGATAAATCAAGTGAACTCTACTTCACATTTATCAACTTATCTAAGGCCCATCATTGCCACTCATTTCAAATCTAACGACTCATGCTAGGTGACCTTACTTAGGGCGTTTTTAAGAAAGCCTTACATTAGATGCACCCTAAAGATTAAATTTGCATTTTTTTTTATATTTTTATTTTTAGTCTTGTTGTTATGCACAATTTTCATCAGCTCGAGTTATGGCCTTAGCTTACTTGAAGTAAAGGTGTTTAAAATCCAAACTAAAACAACTAAACTGACTAATCTAATCCAGTCTAATTGCCAAAAATTAGAAATCTAATTATAATTGGATTGAATTGGATGTATAATTCTAGATTTTAATTTAATTAGTTTAGTTTGCAGATTTCGTTGTGAAAAATCTAATTAGAATCGAACTAATTCATTTTTCATTAGATGCATTAAAAAATTAATATATTAAAGTATTTTTGTATTTTTGACTTGTGTATCTCTTAATATAAACCTTATCTCACTAGATTAAATAACAATCCAGTAATCTGATGTCAGGATAAACCTTATCTCTAGACACCTAACTTATGG
>JXTC01000112.1:568751-612530 GCA_002914845.1 Trema orientale
GTATCTCTTAATATAAACCTTATCTCACTAGATTAAATAACAATCCAGTAATCTGATGTCAGGATAAACCTTATCTCTAGACACCTAACTTATGGTGTCTAGATTTTTGTTCTCTTCAATAGCTATAGTCATAGGCTAAAAATAATCCAGAAGTGATCTGATAATTTTCCTCACAAGAATAGGTTCATGAATCTTTTCACCAAGAGCAAAACGCTCATTAGTAATATCACACAACTTAGTATAAAAATCAAATAATGATTCATTTTCATCCATGCATAACTGTTCAAATCCAGTAGTGAGAGAAGTGAGTTTATTACACTTAATATCACCTGAACCTTCAAAGGTTATTTGAAGGATTTCCCGTGCATCCTTGGCTAATTCACACGAGGACACAAGTTTGACCTGTTCGGCATCATAACCATTAAAAATGGCATGGAGTGTCTTATTGTTGTAACTTGCCAATAAATCATCTTGGATTGACCAATTTATCTCAGGTTTTAAGGATATTAAACCATCATCTCCTTTGATAATTAGATAAGACCGGCCAGTAAGAATTGATTTGCAAGTTTTAATGTTCAGATCTCTAATGAACGTCCTCATCCAGGTCTTCTAGTACGAACAATTGATTCCGTCTAGCAAGGGTGGATGAGAAATAGAAGCACCTTCGTTCAAAAACAACTTTCTTGTGAAATCAAATCAAATTCTTCCCAACATCTCACTAAATAAATGTTAATGACTCTGCTCTGATACCAATTAAAAGATCTGAGATTGCAGGAAGACTAATTTTTTGATTATTTATTTGAAATTATCAAATATTCAATTATACAAAATTGGTTATCACTGCTATTGTAACAGTAAGTCGTATTATTGTTGTTACAACAATAAAAAGTTGAATGTGTGCTTTATGTAATTCAATCACAATAATGAAAAAAAATAAAAGCAATAAAAATAAATAACACTAGATATTTTTACGTGTTTCAATTATTTTGCAATAACCTACTCTATGGGGTCATGCTAATAAAATGAACTGTATTAGTAATAAGCTTTAAAGTATAAACACAAATGACTTAATTAAAGATAGACTCTATCTAATCTTGAAGCACAATGTTTGACTCTACAACTGATACATTCTCCACATGTCTTATTTGACTCCACTCTCTTGAACTTCCTTCAAAGCTGGATTAATCTTCTCTGATTTGATGTATCTTCAGCTCTACACACTAAGACTCTCTCCTATGTTCTAGAACCTATCTTCTCTTGGGGAATACCTAACACCTAGCCTTTATCCCGAAGAACTCTTACAATCTCAAGTACAAATGTTTTTTTGGAGTTAATACTCTAAGAACATTTATGACTCACTCAACAAAAACTTCAAAACTCTTTTACATAAGTTCTCTAATTCTCACAGTTTTGGTACATAAAACTTCACAAATGATGAGCTTTAAATAAACTTCATGCCATGCTTCACCAATCTACAGATAACAATAATCAATTAAGTAATCATTTTCGTCCAAAATGATTTAGTTTCTAAATCTATCTGTATGTGAGAACACATGTTTTGGAGATATAATCCTGCAATCAAATCATTAAGAATCTCATTCTCACATTGATTAGCAGTCAGGAATATATAAAAAGCTACCTCACACACAGAATGAGCAAAAATCGAATTTTTCCTATTATAGTCACTACGGTTGCAATAGCAACAACCAGAAAAGGAAAAAAAATAAAAAATAAAAAGAGTAATTTGCAATTACTGTACAACATGTCCCGCAATCTCTCAATCAATTAGCCAATAATCAAATAAGAATAATTACATAACAATATCAATCATGTGAGAAACTTAAGATGGAAAGTATCAAATGGAAACTTCCTTGTTTCCTTTTTCCCTTGAAAAACATTCCACAAAGATAAAAGATATGCAATTATCAAAATATCAAGTAACAATCAATAAAATCACAGATAATTTGCACAATTCATGAGTTGAAATTATCCAAATAAGATGCCAAATCATAAGGGTAACAATCGTGACCCTAACATTGTATACAAGTGTCTGTAGGAGTAACACTAGAGACACCACTAACTTACACAAAAAACTTACACCACATGAGTTGACATTCATATCAATCACTAAATTTTGAATGGTGTGGTCCCACTCATAGATAAAACAGTAATTTTATTAGATGCCACATTATTGGTGTAACTTTTTGATACAACTTTTTGGTGTCCCAATCATTATTCATGTTTCGGGAGGATGGAGAAAAAATAAGGAAAGAAAACTAGGTTATTTAAGAAAAGTAGAATGGGAGAGCCTTTCTCTTGCTGTGTTCTATATGAGAGGATGAATGAGAGAATCCAACCAATAACCAATTGTACAGAGATTAAAAATTGGCTCAAAATGAGATTTAAAATTCTTGATCTAATTCCTTTCCTCCTAAAATCCTTCCTACCAAACAATCGTTACCTTCCAAATACATCTACTAATTTTCCACTCCTATCCTTTCTTAAACTCCTCCCTCTTACCAAAGATGTACTAACTGTCGTTACCTTCCAAATACATCTACTAATTTTCCACTCCTATCCTTTCTTAAACTCCTTCCTCTTACCAAAGAAGTACTGTAAAAGTTCCAACACATCTTTGCTCATCGCTTTAGGCTATAATGAATCAATAGAGCAAAGTCCGAATAGCATTAATTGGCTCTACTTTCACGAGGAAGAAGTTAAAAAAAAAAAAAAAAAAAAAAAAAAAAAAAAAGAGAGATGGAAGGATACTATTTGTTTGTTCTTCCGTTTTTGGTCTTTGAGGTTGAGATTTCCCCTCTGATCAACACACCAAAATCCCAGATGAAATAACGAAAATAACAATCAAGGTCATAGTAATTTCTGTTGAACAAATTGACTTGGGTTCCATGACATAGGGTGGGGAAACATTATTAGCTTCAGTCTGCAACATTTCATTACACTACAGTTATGAGTTACCTTGTGGTAATAAAGAATAATTTAATTGAACCCAGAAATAAAACTCAACAAATACACTGTAAATTACAACATGATTGGAATTAAGCGTCATTACAAGGGCTCCTTTGGTACTGACAGATTTTGTTGCAGAGTTCTGTTCTGTTGTCGCAGGTTCTCTCTATAGTAATCCACCCACTGTCCTGGCACAGACTTCCCATAATTCTCTCAACATTCTTAAAACTCAGAAAATATGTAGAAACCCCACATCATCCTTTTAATCCGGTAGCAGAAGCATACAACCTTTGAAGATTTTAAGGCCCTTAAAGATGAAACTCCCAATTTCTAAACCAGTCATTCTTTCTGAACAAGTTGCTCAACATCTCCTAGCTCCACTTCACTTCCTTGCCATTCACGGTTATCCTGAAACAACAGCTCAATCTGCTCCAATGACTTCCCTTTGGTTTCTGGGACAAGGGTGTGGACAAACACAACCGAAAGAGCGGAAATCGCTGAGAAGATAAAGAACGTCCCGCCAACTGAAATTGCCCGGGAGACAGAAAGGAAAGACATGGCAACTAAGCCACTGCACACTCTATTTCCAACAGCCCCGAGCGCAGAGGCTTGAGCTCGTAGCCTTAAAGGAAAGATTTCGGATGTCAAAACCCAGCAGACGGGGCCAATTCCGACAGAGAAGAAAGCTACATTCCCACAAACTGATAGGATAGCCAATGCAATGCCAATCTCTCCTTTCCCCAGAAAAGTCAGTGTGAATCCTATACTGAATAAACAAATGGTCATTCCTATAGTGCTGAGATAGAGCAGTGGTTTTCTCCCTAGTTTGTCAATAAGAATGATTGCAAACAATATGAAAACAGTCTTTGTCACTCCCACAGCAACAGTTGCAGCCAGTAGCTTTGAGTTACCCTCAATTCCGGCTCCTTTGAAGATTTCAGGGCTGTAATACACAGTGGCGTCTATTCCTGTTATCTGTTGGAAACATTGAATTCCAAAACCAGTGATCAACATCCGGCGAACTGCAGGAGAAGGCCTCAAAAGTTCGCACCAGACGGCTTTCTCTTCACACTTCTCTGCATTGCCGATTCCAGCGGCTAATAATATTTCAGCCAGTCTTTCCTCCACCTCGCTTTCCTTCTCATTAGTTTTCAACAACACGGATCTTGCTTCATCAACCCGGTTCTGCATGACTAACCACCTTGGAGACTCAGGGATTACAAAAAGAGCGAAACCGATAAAGATTGAGGGCAGAATTCCCACAGCAAGCATTATCCTCCAGTTTATATGTGCTGGAAGACCTGAAAATGCATAGTTTGATACATAGCCAAGTAAAATGCCTAGATTTATAAAAATCTCTGGGAATGAGGTGAGAGAGCCTCTGGAGACAGTTGGAGATATCTCAGCAATATATACAGGGGCAATCATGACTCCCAAACCAATTCCAACCCCAGCCAAGAGTCTACCAATCATCAATACTTTGAATGAAGGAGCAAGTGTCATTACAGCTGCACCTGCTTGAAAGATAACAGCAGCTAAGGCCATAGTCCACTTTCTACCAAGGACATCAGATGTTTTACCTCCAGCTAAACTACCGAAAAGCGAAACAATGCTCAAAATTCCAACAAGTATTTCTTGTTGTACTTCTGTAATATTTAAATCTTCCTGGATGAATAATATTGCTCCACTCATGACTCCTACATCTGCCATTTGAAAGAACAAAAAACTTCAATTTTACTTTAGCCCAGAAAAAAAAAAAGTCATAGTAAACATGGGAAATTCCTCAACAAGAATAGAATAAATGTTTCTAATTTCTATCTCTGATTAATTGAGTACAATCTGCATTAGTGAATCTGAGTTTCTATGAACTCGAAAATACGATACAGTGAGCATGACCCATTAGGCAATGTTTTTTAAAAATGTTCCTTAACGACCTAGTGCTGTGCTACCGAATCTCTTACCCTCACATGCATAATTGGTATCCACAAACTCTCTTGAAAGAGATAAATCAGCCTCCTAAACAATAATATTGAATGCCCTATTCCCTACCAGAAAAATGGTGGACTGCTTTACCAAATGTGGATAAAGTAAGCCTTAACTATAGTTACCCAACATTAACATATCAGTCTCTAAGCATGTTGGTTGGTAGATTAATAATGATATGGTGAAAAGGATATTATTGTCCATCCCCCGGCGGCCCAAAAAAAAAAAAAAAAAAAAAAAACAAAGGAAAACAAGGAAAACAGAGAGGAAAGATAGAACTTTTTCTCATATTCGTAACCGAAGAAAAACAGATAGCATGGAAAATACTCACATATACAGATGAAATGTAATCCGGTTTATATAAATTAGCAAACACAAATAGAAACAAATGAAAAAAAAAAAACAACGACGACAATAACAACAGCATACCGTAGCCAAGGAGAACATTGTTAAGAGAAGCAAAAACGGCACAGGCAAAGACATATTTCCTGATACTACTTGCTCTATCTTCTTGATGATGATGATGTGAAGGGTCATCATGATCCTCAGAGAGCTCAGAATCCATTCTCTTGTATTTGTTCTTAGTCCCCAATGAAATACCAGACAAACCCATCTCTCCACTCCCGTTTTCTTGGACACCAACCAACCCCATCTCGCTTTTTACCTCTCTCAACTGGGCCCCTGTGGATCCTCAAAACAGCAAAACGAACCAAACCCAGATGTCGTCCTGAGAGGTTTTGACCATTAAAAGCCTGAGACTGAATCCATAGATTGGCTTTTAGATCTCAATAAGAACAGAGGAGGACGAAGAGAAAGAGAAGACTAAGCAAGTGGGGGTGGGGCCTGTATTTTTTTTTTTTTTTTTTCTCTCAAGCAAGGGGAGGGAGGGAGACCCACTTGACAATTTCTTACATGCGTTAAAGGTTAACATCAGTGTGGCCCCTCATGGCCTTGACCTTTTACTTTATTAAGCTAAAATGGAGCTTTCGAGGTGGCAGCTGTGGAGGTCTGAATTTTTTCTACTTAACAATCACCCAATGGGCTTTTCTTAATTCTATCTCTTTCTCTATTTTATGGCTTTTTCCTTGCAATTTGCGTTTGTTAATGTTATAATGTCCAAGCTAAGAGGAGTTTGTCTATGGATTGGATACACGTGGTTAGTTTAGTTGTTGTGTCTCACGAGGGTGTTAGTTGATTATTTATTTTCTTCCCTCCTTTTTACACTTTCTTTTTTCCCTTTTTTGTTTAATATTTCAATTTTCTTGTGTTATAGTATTTTTTTAATTGTTAAAGGAGAGTTAAAAATTTTTAAGATAAGCAAACTATTAATAAGAAAATAAAAGATGCACAAGAGTGACGATTATTTTTTCCTTATAAAAAGAGTGACGATTTTCATTTTGATGTAAAGATCACAAGGAACAAAATGGCATACTCTGTTGTCGGTGATACCAGATTAAATTTTTAATTATCAAATACACACTTAATATCAGGAATCTGTTTTAGCAAGGTAAACGGAAATATCCCTTATCAAATAAATAAATAAATAAAGATAAATAGGTATATGTTGGCAAAGAAAACAAAAAGAAATTATGAATAGGCAATCAAGCTGAAGATATACATCAAATTTCAAATGCATAATTATCTTTTATTTTTTAAACAAAAAAAATTATATTCAATCAGAAACACGGCTAATTCACAGTGAATTACAAATTTTGCTATTAATTACTATCATTAATTTATCATCATATACTTTTGGTAGATCTTATTTCTTCAAATTAATTATACTGGAGAAAAATACAGATACAAAAGTACACTAAAATGAAAGTGATAATTTTTTAAATGAGTTATTATGTTTGTACTTTATGGTTGTCATATTTTCCTTTCGTAATATTATTAAATTTAGTTATATATATTTTACAATTCAACTTGTTACTATTATATAATTTTTATACCAGTAGAAATGAACTATTGTAACGAGTCAAGGACTGTTCCATTCCATCTGGTCATTGACAAGTACACGAACGAAAAAAGAAGACCTGATTTCTTTTAGGTTTGATTATTCTACATGAATTATTCATGAAAATTATGAAACCGTTTCAAAATTGTTAGGCACATATTCATTGAGAAAGTTTACGTGACTTGCACTCAAACTGAAAATATCTGCAAATTTAATTACATGAACTCTGACTTTGACCTTTCCAAGAGACTAGTGAACCCTCCACTAATAACCGAAAAAAAATACTCCACAATCCGGATGGATGGAAACTTTAACTATAAAGTTTCAATTTAGAGGTGATTTTCCTGTAATTAATTTGTCAAAATTATATACACGTTATTTAGATAAAGGACATGCATTAATGACATATGTCTGACTGAATAGTATATATTTATATTTATTATCTAAGAAAAAAAAAGTATGGTATATATTTATTAATTAAGAGATTCTTCTTGCTTACTTTAAAGCACATTTAAATGATATACATTAAGGCCATCAAGAGTACTTACATTTACAAATTGCAGAAAATTGACGTATAAACTACTGAAATATCTTAGGATTATTTGTATAAATAAATAAAGCACATCCGTATGCAGTTTTAAATCCAAATGATTTGTTAAAGAAAAATTAATAATGGTAATAATATTTAACGTGAGTTCTTAATAATGACAACTCTACTATTTTAAATGCGGAAATTGTCCATTGATCTTTCGTAATTCAATTTTTTAAATGGTTTAAGTTAGTCACATAGCTAACATATTCTAAGATTCATATAGTAATATATATATATATAATATCTTTTGAAACATTAATGTTAGCATCATTATTACTTTATAACTCACTTCAAAAAAAAAAAAAAAATCTTTTACTAATTTAACAAACTTTAATGAAATGTGCTTCAATTAGAATGAACAGAATTTGGTACATCCCATAGCGTAATTATAGGAAAGAGTCGCGCCGGCAAAAACTTTGTGCTTTGCCGTATACAGAGATATGAAAAGAACGTGGTAAACTTTTTTCTAGAAATGAAAATATTATTAATTTCATTCAACCCAACAAGAGTACATAACAAACTCAATATAAAGATCGAAATCATATGTAAGTGAACAATTATCAAAACCTTGTACACCTATGTTAATGACTAGGGAGAAAATATTTGTGCACGAGCTATTGAAGATGCATACACAACTGCAAGAGATACCTCTTCAGCTCTTTTGAATCTACCTCCATTATTAATTTTCTTTTGACAGATCATACAGTGATGAATTATATCTGATGTAAATATTTGATAGGATAAGTTTTTCAAGATCTAAATCGTAATATCTTCTAATCTGTGGTAAAAATACCACATATGAAAAAGAAAAATAAACAAAACTGCACATATCTAGATTTAATTAGGAGGGAACTCAATAGATATATACATATGGGAAAATAAAACCATAAACCTTCGCAGTAATTATTAAAACAGAAAAATAATAGCTAATAGAAAAATTCCACAAGAGAAATAAATCTGTAGGATCTCCCTCTCCGATAAGGTCAAAGTTGGAGATAAGAAAAGACTTAACAAAGAAAATGAAGAAAATGTCTTTAGAGGGTGAGAGCAGTTAGGGTTTTTGGCAATGTTGCCACATGGCAACCCCTTTTAACTTTAGTTTTATAATTTAGTAAATTGAAAATAGAATAAATAAACACTATGCTTACAAGTCTATATGAAGCTTACGGTGTTAGTTCGAACTAATTACATATCCTGGACCCCTGAGATGGACGATTGTGATACAAAAGGTGATTGTTGCTAATACAACTCATGATTAAAAACTCAAATTTTTGTACTTTTTTTCTTCTAATTATAAGTTATCACTTGAAAACAATACCTGAAGATATAAATGTGTAGACTTGAGCAAACTATGGCATCTATAACGGAGAAAAGTAGATAAAAGTGGTGTGAGGAATAAAATTGGGTTTATTGGACCAAAAGTATTGTTCTTCTTTCAATATTGGAAGTAAAGAATTCGTCCACACAGACAATCGTGATTTTGGATACCCGGCCAGTGGCCATTCCCACTATATGTGTTGACATTATTTGTCTATTTCTTTTAGGTACTTAGAATGAGGCAAAGAGGTAGTAAATAATAATAATAATAAAAGAGAAAAGGCCAAACATCATTTGTCTGATTTACTAATTTCCGAAGGTACCTAAATGTGATCATTATTCACCAAGATCCTTTTAAGTGAATTTATCATTGACTCGAAAGTAACAACTATATGTTGATTATTTGGGTAAATAACGTTGTTGGTGCCGAGTATTTTACTTATAATGCACATTGACATTGGTTTCAACTTTATTTTTCTTGCGTTGAGATACTATATACATCATTGAGAAATTTAGGTAGATGACCAAAATTTTAAATTTGATTAAATAGATGTCCACTTTTAAAATTTTATAGCTAAATGTCCAGGTAGATATATTTTTATACTTGGTAGATATGTATCTACCAATTTTAGTTACTGTTCTGAAATGCACTGGGTATATAATTTTTTATACTTGGTATATAAAATTTTACACTTGGTATATATGCATATATACTGGACATTTTGCTATAACTTTTGACAAAGGGACATTTACTGAAATTAGGCCCAAAATTTGGTCATATTTCTATAAGCCCCTATATCATTTTCTAAGTATTTTCTTAGTATTTGTCAGTCTTTTTGTCTTTTTGTCTATCTAAAAGGTGTTTTAGAGGCAGTGACGGAGCCAAAAAAATTTTTTAGGGATATACATCAAATTTTTCTTTAGCAAAATTTTTTTCCTTTTTTTTTTTTTTTTTTGCTCTTTGTATATGTATTTTTTCTTCTCTTTCTTCAAATAGACTTGTAATTTAGAGATATTTAACTCATGAAGCATCTAAAAGTGGTAATTTTGAAACACATTAGTCAACATATAGAAAAAAAAATTCGATTTAAAATAGTATTTAATGTGAGTCCAAAGAAATATTATCCAAAAAAAAAAGTGAGGAAAAATTTAAGTATTTCAAGATAATATAAGTAAAATTCAATATAAAAAATAAAAAATAAAAATCAGTGGGGCCATATGAGGGTATTATTGATTTTTTTTATATAATGTAGTAAAAAGTTATAATTATAAAAATTTAGGGGCAATAAAGGACAAAACTAATATTTTCAAACAAAATAAGGTAAAAGGTATAATTCTAAAAAAGTGAGGGGGCCTCCACGCCAACCCGACCCCATCACCCCCAGCCTAAGGGGTAGGGATGGTAATTATACTCGCCAACCTGTTTACCCATGGGTGTTAGGGTCGGATAATACCTAATTATTAACGTAAACGAGGCGGGTACGAGTACAGGGGTACCTGCTACGTGTACATGCCCTGATTATTTATATACATAAAAAATAAAAAATATATATTAAGTATATATATAATTTATATAAAATACACATAAATAAATATGTATATATAAAAATTAGATTGTATTATTGAATTATTACTAATTTTAGTATATGGTATAATCATTAGATTTTTTTTCTTTTTAAATTCATATTTTTTTTTATTTTTCAAATTATTCAAATCATTTTTTTTTAATTTTTTACTGAGTATGGGTACCCGTGGGTATCCGCCTACCTATGCGGGTAATACCTGAACCCGCTACGCCAACTAAAATAGGTAAATAGGGCGAGTATGGGTTTAATTTTTTCCGCGAGTACGAGGGCGGGATAGCTATACCTGCCTCGAGCCCGATCCGTTATAATCCCTACTAAGGGGAAATTTCCATCCGTGCTATTGATCCTTAATCTTTCACTTGTTTGGCAATTCTCTCTTTCATTTTTTTCTCCCCTTTCATTGAAAATTTACAATAAGACTCCTTAATTCTTGTCAAATTACATTGCACCCCATATGATAAAGATAAGGGCAATTTTATGGTACTTTTTGTACGGAGAAAGTATTTATCTTGAGAGTAAGCTTATTAAAGCAGTTGAACTTTACGTAGAATAGCATTTTCATAGTAATAAAAATAATAAAATATTACTAAGTTATTATTGCGGATAATATTATTTAAATATCATCTATTTGGTTGTATAATATGTATTCATATGATTATTATGTATTTTCATAGAAGATATACAACTAAATAATATTTGTTCACAATATATATAAATAAAGTTGAGCATTTTAGTTATACCTGGTAAATCTATTATAAAAAAAAGATAGAGTTATTGTGTGATTAAATACTAATATTTTGCTTTGTTTTTGTTAAAATAATTTTTTTCGTTTGTTATTTATTTTATTTTCTTTTATGTCGGTTAAATTAGGTGAATATGGGAAAAGTGTACAACTATGGAGCAAAATAGTTAGAAAGCCATTTCATAATTCAAGAAAAATTAAAGAAATAAATTAGAGGAAAAATGCCACTTGCGCGAGTGGGAAATGGAAAGATACTCTCAAAATCAATCGTTTATCAGCCCCGAGATTCAGCGGCCAGGCGCATGGAATGCACAACTAGACAACCGCGATTATGGACTTGGCTATTGTCGACCATTCAGCCTTGGCTTGATTCCATGCTTCGCATATGCTTGCTACGTGCACTTACCCATCTTGACCACTCGAGCTTCGCCACATAAGTAGCTCCATTTCTCTAGCTAATCAGATGGACAAAAAATACACTATCCTAAATTTTTCAGCTTTATCTCGTTCTAGTGCGATGTGGCCATATATTGCTCCGTGCAACTGGTCACTTTTTTAGCTTATCCTTTACAAATCAGATGCTTCCACGTGCCCGTATAGTGGGAGCCTCGGAATGTTACAACTCCTTGGGCAATTCGGGTTTTGGTGGTCATGTCGCTTTAAAGATTGACATTTGTAAGGCTATTGACTCTATTGGTTGGTCTTTTGTTCTGAAGGTTCTTCGGTCCTTTGACTTTTCGACTACCTTCATCGATTGAGTTTCGACTATTTTTAATTCGGTTTGCATTTCTATGCTTCTTGACGGGACTCCGCATGGCTTCTTTCCTTGCTCTCAAGGAGTCAGGCAAGGCGATCCTCTTTCTCCTTTACTTTTTTGCTTGGCTGAGGACTTTTTGAGTCGTTACTTAGCCCATTTATTCAGTTCAAAAGCTATTGTTTCTATCTCATCACCTCTTGGTAAGTGCACTTTGACTCATTTTTTGTATACGGACAACGTGCTTATTTTCTGTAGAGCTTCCTCTAAGAATATGAGAGCTATTCACTCGTCCTTCAAGTTGTATGGGTCTCTTTCAGGTCAAATTGTTAATTAGGAGAAGTCGCATATCTACATTGGTAAGGGTATCTCTTTTGCAAGAATTAGGGATTTGCTTTCTATTTGTGGTATGAAGCGAGGTGGAGAGTCGTTGCAATACTTGGGGGTTCCTTTATTTGTGGGTATTCCTCGTCAAAGATGGTTGATTTATTGGATGGACAGTTTGTTGGCTAGATTTCGTTGTTGGATGGGTTTATCTCTTTATTTGGCTGGCAGAGTAGCTTTGGTCAGTTCTGTGATTTATGGATCACTTCCTCATTCATTTCAAATTTACAAATGGCCAAGTTCTTTGTTACGAAAAATGACGAAAGCAATTTGCAAATTTATTTGGTCGGGTTCTATGCTACAAAAGAAGCCTGTTCAAGTTTCTTGGAAGAATTGTTGTCGTCCTAAGGAGGAGGGCGGTTTAGGTCTTCGTGATTTATCTCTGCTTAATAAAGCCTTACTTAAAAAGTTTGCTTGGAAAATGATGACAATTGATTCTGATTTATTCATCTATCTTCGTGCTCGCTTCTTTAAAGGTAATGGTGATTTCCGTTATCAGATTAAATCTTCTATTTGGACTGGACTTCGTCCTATGTGTAAGGATTTATGCGAAGAGTCTCGTTGGTTGGTTGGTAGGCATCCCAAGGTCAAGTTTTAGACTGATAATTGGTTGGGTTCTCCTCTAATTGACTTAATCTCTTCTCCCATGGTTCTCGATCCCCATTTGGAGAGTACGGTTAGTGATCTTCTGACGGACTCGGGTTAATCACTCCCTTCTACTTTTAAAGTTTGTTTTCCTGTCATTGCACTTATAATTGAGTCAGTTATGTGTTTAGATAGTCTGAATACCTTATTTTGGATGGGTTCTCTCGATGGTTTGGTTACATATTTTGATGCATATGCCTTCATTTCTGGTTTTATAAACGATTGTTCTTGGGGAAGTCAGATTTGGTCTTCTTTTATTCCTCCTTCGAGATCGGCTTTACTTTGAAGAACTTTTCATGATCGACTTCCTACTGCTACTTCATTGATGAGAAGTGGTTTTAATCTCTTATCTTGTTGTTGCTTTTGTCGCTCTTCTATAGAGGATTTGTCACATTTATTCCTTTATTGTCCTTTTGCCCAACAGCTTTGGTCAGCTTTGTCTTTCATTTTTCGTACTCCTATTTTTTTAGAGGGCACTGTGGTGGATCTTTGGAATAAAGCAGCATTGTTCTTTGAGTCCACAACTTGCTTCTTTCTGGAAGGTTGGATTGACTTTTATTTTTTAGATTATTTGGCATTTTCGAAATTTGGCTCTTTTCGAGGACAAAAAGCCCTCCATTACTTCTGCATTGGTGCTCTTATGGCGCTTTATTAGAGAGGCTGAGTCTCTGATTTCAGGTAATATGTTTAATTCTATGACAGAACTTATGATTTTGAGAGAGCTTCGTGTTAAGGGTAGGCCTCAAAAGGCATTTAGCATTATTGAAGTTGTCTGGAGGCCTCTTTCATATTCCTGGATTAAGGTCAACACTGATGATTCTGCCTTTGGTGCTCCGGGTCTCTCTGGGTGCTCAGAGGTGTTTAGGACACATCGTGGGTTTGTTCTAGTTACTTCTCTATTCATTTGGGAGTAGGTTATGCTATCGAGGATGAGCTGACAGCGGCAATTCATGCGATTGGCTTTACCTGGAAATATAGTTGGAAGCGTCTCTGGTTGGAGAGTGATTCTGTTTATGTGGTTTCTATCTTGTTGTCTCGTTAAAAGTTCCTTTTCGTTGGAGATCAGCTTGGTCTAAGGCTCTAGAGTACATTGCTCATATGGATCTTGTCGTGACACATATTTTTCATGAGTGTAATTATATTGCTGATTCTTTAGTTTCTCGAGCACCTTTCATAATTTGCCCTATCTGGTGGTGGACCGCTCCTTCTTTTATTTCTTCTTTTGTTTATGACGATTGTATTACGAAGCTTAGTTATAGGTTTCGCTAATTTTTCTGCTTCTGGTTTTTGTTCCTATTTTTAGTCCTTGAGAGGTTAGGTTCATGTCTCCCTCTGACTGGGTGTCTCTTCTTCTTCTCTCTTTTTTAATTCAGTTTCCCTCATTCTGTCGAGGTTTGAAGGGAGAAAAAAAAGAGTTACTTGCTATCGTGAATCACCACACTGAATCAAACTTCCTTCATCTCTTTTCAGATTTGATTTGAGCCTTTTATTTTATTGATCCAACAACTTAAAATCAAGAAAAATACTCCATTTCTCATCAACTAGGTTTAAGAGATTAAGAGCCATCAAGCTTCATTATTCAAGAGAGAAAAAGCTCTAAGACTCTATTTTTGGAGCAAGAATAAAGAAGAAAATCACAAATATATATATAGAATGAGTATAATACGATTTTTTTTTTTAATTCTCTATCAATAGAGAAATCAATTTTGACCTTTATATTTTAATGTAACAGTTATAATTAATTATATTGGAACAAGTTCTAATGTGAATAATAATAGCAATTATATTTGTAAATGTTAAATTGAAATCTAACGGTCAAAATTAGATTCTTTATCGATAGAGAATAAAAATTTATCTACTGTATATTAAAAATTAGAGTTTGTTTGACATTTCTATATTCAATTTAGTGTAAAATTTCAATAGTAGAATTGTTAGAGCAATTATGAGGGCTTTTGGAGTACTAATACAAAAGGACAGTTATCAATTTTGGAGGAACAAAACAACAACTTTCAAGAGAACATCTATTATAGCTCATTCAAAAGGGAAAAATCACTTTATTCTCTTAATTTTTTTCTCCTTTATTCAATTTTTGCACCTCTTGCAATAGTTGAAATTGATTGGATTTGTTCTCAATTTCTATTATGAACTAAACTTTTTTATCTAAGGTTACAAAGTGACCCAATCATGTAGCTTGGATTCATTTAACTTTCTTAATTATTTGAATATCTTATTTAATTTGTTTGCTCTATTTTGTGCTTATTGCCTCTAATTAATTGATCACTAATTATATAACTTTTGAAAACTATAATGAAATTATAATAGATTTATGTGTTTAACCATAAATAGAGTGACATGTACATAGATAAGTTAGTATACTTGCTTTGTGTGTGCAACCATTAGAATATACTTATACTTAATGATTCCTTTTTACTTTTATTTATTATGGAAATATAATAGATTAGGTTAAAGGGAAATTTATACTTGACTATTGGAGGAAGCTTGTAGATAGTTAAGATCACGTAGGCAACAAATTAATTTAGTAAAATTAGTTAAAGAGAGGTAGAAAAATGCACGTGAAGGGACGAGTGAACTTATAATATTAGATATGTTCATTTTCTTGATTTATTTACTTTTTTGTTTTATTTTATTTTAATTTTACATTCTTGTTTTATTTTTCTTTTTGCAAGTTTTGTTTTATTTATGGTTATTTTAATAATATTGTAGTTGAATTAATTTTAGTACTTAGCAAAAATTAGTACAGAATTCTCATCAGATGATCACTCTTACATATCGCTATATTATTTATTTTGACAATATTGTGTACTTTTAATTTAAGTGTTTGATAACACAATAATAATATTGTAGCAAACTTCAGAAAAATTTAACTTATCTAGGTCAATAAAGGTCAGCATAATTAGATCACAGATGAAATTCATTGACAAGTATATTTTTGAGTAAGCTATATTTATGTATTCTTAAAGATGCCTTTATTGAATTGCGAATTAGTGAAATCTAATTAGATCAATATACTAAGCTATTTGGTTAAACACATTTGTTGAAATACAAAACTATAATTGACAATGTTAAACTTAGTTAAATAACATCTTTTAGTCGATTCAGGACTTGATTATAAATCTTAAACCTAAGCATGTCAACACCAATATAATCAAAAGATGTTGATTACTGATCATTACAGAAAAAAATAAGAACTAATTATTAAATGATGTGAATAATGTTCTCATAATGTTATATGAAAGAGTGTTTAAACAAAGAATTATTATGACATGACTGATTACATCGAATGTAGTCATATTTAGTTGGAGTACAAATTCAATTCTTTAGTGCACTGCACAAGCACGTCATGTGGCAACACATGCCCAATTAATAGACACATTAGACATGATTAACAATAAAAATTATTTTGTAAAAAATATGCTTAAATTAGATGATGTAAGATGTTTTTGGTATAGTTTTAATTTTAAAAAAGTTCTAAAAAAATAAAATTAATTTTTAAAAATAAAAAAATAAAAATTTGACAATAAAAAAGCCCAAAACATAATGAATAAGCCCATACAACTACAGCCCAGTTAAGTTCTCAACCAAAATTAGGCCCATCAGGTGTACTTCGTAAACGAGCTTAGCCCAACTAACTAAATATGGACTAATTACAGATCAGATCAGGCCCATTTATAGCCTTCTGCTATTATGAGTCGGTTTCGGTTAAGCTTTTCCATTTCTCGTTTCTTTCTTCTTTTTCTTCTTCTTCTTCTTCGCACTCGCAAGGCCAAACAAACCCTTAAACCAGACAACACTAGGGACTAGCCATGGTGTTCATCACATCCCTGAACCAGACAACACTATCCCTCAACCTAAACCCTAACTCCACCACTCTCCATGACCTTAAGCGAGCTATCCATCAAAATTCCGGCATACCCATTTGCTTACAGCGCCTCTTCTTCTCCCAAACCCTCCAATCCCTCTCAACCACCGACTTCACTCTCCTCTGCGACCTCGGCATCCGACCCTACTCAACCCTAACCCTCCATATCCCCCTCTTTGGTGGGACACAACCCCCCACCATCCCAAAACCCCGCCTTGATTTCTTGAACTCCAAGCCTCCGCCCAACTATGTCGCCGGTCTCGGCCGTGGTGCTACTGGGTTCACCACTCGGTCCGATATCGGTCCCGCCCGAGCCGCCCCCGACCTCCCCGACAAGTCGGCCACCACGATCGGCGGTGCCGGGGCTCCTGCGGTCGGTCGCGGTCGTGGAAAGCCCGGCGAGGAGGAGGAGGAGGATGAGGGCGAGGACAAAGGGTATGATGAGAACCAGAAATTTGACGAGTTTGAAGGCAATGATGTGGGGTTGTTTGCTTCTGCTGAGTACGATGAGGATGACAAGGAGGCCGATGCGGTTTGGGAGGCCATTGATAAGAGAATGGATTCAAGGAGGAAGGACCGGAGGGAGGCTAGGTTGAAGGAGGAGATTGAGAAGTACCGAGCCTCGAACCCGAAGATCACTGAGCAGTTTGCGGATTTGAAGAGGAAATTGTATACTTTGTCTGCGCAGGACTGGGATAGTATACCCGATATAGGGGATTATTCTCTGAGGAATAAGAGGAAGAGGTTTGAGAGTTTTGTTCCAGTTCCGGACACACTTCTTGAGAAGGCAAGGCAGGAGCAGGAACATGTTACGGCATTGGACCCGAAGAGTAGAGCTGCGAGCGGCACCGAGACGCCGTGGGGGCAAACCCCGGTCACGGATTTGACTGCGGTTGGAGAAGGGAGAGGTACTGTCTTGTCTTTGAAATTAGATAGGCTTTCAGATTCTGTTTCTGGGTTAACTGTTGTGGACCCTAAGGGGTATCTTACTGATCTTAAGAGTATGAAGATAACTAGTGATGCTGAGATTTCGGATATTAAGAAAGCTAGATTGTTGCTTAAGAGTGTTACTCAAACGAATCCAACGCACCCGCCGGGGTGGATCGCGGCTGCGAGGTTGGAAGAAGTGGCGGGGAAGATTCAGGCAGCGAGGCAGTTGATACAGAAAGGGTGTGAGGCCTGCCCCAAAAATGAGGATGTTTGGTTAGAGGCTTGTAGGCTTTCAAGCCCCGATGAAGCCAAAGCTGTGATAGCAAAGGGAGTGAAGTCGATACCGAATTCGGTGAAGTTGTGGATGCAGGCCAAGGATTTGGAGCATGATGATGTAAATAAGAGCAGGGTATTGAGAAAAGGATTGGAAAACATTCCTGATTCTGTTAGGCTGTGGAAGGCAGTGGTGGAGCTGGCCAACGAGGAGGACGCTAGGCTTTTGCTTCACAGGGCTGTGGAGTGCTGTCCTCTACATGTTGAGCTGTGGCTTGCGCTTGCGAGGTTGGAAACTTACGATAGTGCTAAGAAGGTTCTTAATAAGGCAAGAGAGAAGCTTCCAAAGGAGCCTGCTATTTGGATCACCGCTGCAAAGTTGGAAGAAGCTAATGGAAATACTTCCATGGTGGGGAAGATTATTGAAAGGGGTATAAGGGCTTTGCAAAGAGAAGGGCTTGAGATTGATAGAGAAGCCTGGATGAAGGAAGCTGAGGCAGCTGAACGTGCAGGTTCCGTTGCAACTTGCCAAGCTATCATTCATAATACGATTGGGATTGGTGTGGAGGATGAAGATAGGAAGCGAACTTGGGTTGCTGATGCAGAGGAGTGCAAGAAAAGGGGTTCCATTGAGACTGCAAGAGCTATTTATGCTCATGCACTCACTGTCTTCTTAACCAAGAAGAGCATATGGCTCAAAGCAGCGCAACTTGAAAAGAGCCATGGGACTAGGGAATCTCTTGATGCTTTACTTCGTAAAGCTGTTACTTACCGACCACAGGCTGAAGTTTTATGGCTTATGGGAGCCAAGGAGAAGTGGCTTGCTGGGGATGTGCCTGCAGCTCGTGCAATCCTTCAAGAAGCTTATGCTGCTATTCCCAATTCTGAGGAAATTTGGCTTGCTGCATTCAAGCTTGAATTTGAGAACCAAGAAATTGAGCGAGCAAGAATGCTTCTCGCTAAAGCTCGAGAAAGGGGAGGCACAGAAAGGGTATGGATGAAATCAGCCATTGTTGAAAGGGAGTTGGGTAAGGCTGACGAGGAGAGGAGGTTGCTTAATGAAGGTCTGAAACAATTTCCTTCGTTCTTCAAGTTGTGGCTGATGCTTGGACAGCTAGAGGAGCGGCTTGGTCGCTTAGATAAAGCCAAGGAGGCTTATGAGTCTGGTTTGAAGCACTGCCCGAATTGCATACCCCTTTGGCTTTCTCTTGCTAATCTTGAAGAGAAAACAAATGGACTGAGTAAAGCTCGTGCAGTTCTTACCATGGCTAGGAAGAAGAATGCTCACAACCCCCAACTCTGGCTTGCTGCTGTTCGAGCTGAACTGAAGCATGGCAACAAGAAAGAAGCTGACATTTTGATGGCGAAGGCGCTGCAGGAGTGTCCCAACAGCGGTATATTGTGGGCAGCATCAATCGAGATGGTACCTCGTCCCCAACGTAAGACGAAGAGCATGGATGCTCTCAAGAAATGTGATCATGATCCCCATGTAATTGCTGCTGTGGCCAAGTTGTTCTGGCATGATAGGAAGGTGGACAAAGCCAGAACTTGGCTCAACAGGGCTGTGACGCTCGCCCCAGATATTGGTGATTTCTGGGCACTGTATTACAAGTTTGAGCTTCAGCATGGAAGCGAGGAGAACCAGAAAGATGTTCTGAAAAGATGCATTAATGCAGAACCAAAGCACGGTGAGAAATGGCAAGCAATATCGAAGGCCGTAGAAAACTCCCACCAACCCATTGAAGCAATCTTGAAGAAAGTATTGGTTGCCCTCGGGAAGGAAGAGAGTGCAGCCGAAAAACACTAGTAACTAGTTGTTTTGCGATGTTGTAGTTTTTCAAGCTTCCCTCTTAGGGGTGATGTGGTTAAACATTTTAGTATAAGTATTTTTGTACCTGGTATCTTCTTAGCCTCCTGTACCTGTTTAACTTGTTCATTTACTTACATGAATGATAGCGACTGTTCTGATGATTACGCATGGAATAATTTTTTGGCAGAACTAGTGTAGTGGAGTTGCTGTTTTATTCTCACTGTTCTCGACATTTTCGGTTTATCGTTTTTTGCTTGCTCGAGTAATTTACTTTGCCTTCTGTTTATGACTATTGCTGTTTTTAGTAGGCTCTTTTAGATTCTTTCAGAATCAAACCTTCATGCCTGCCTGCTTCTTTTACTGGTTTACATTGTAATTCGTATTTCTTAGTTTTACCCCCTCTTTCCTTCATTCTATTGTAGCTGTGACCTATCTCATCTAGTAAAGATAAATGCCAAGTTTATGACGATGAATATGCAAATGCCATTACTAGCTAGATTGTTTGACTAAGAGTAAGAGGGATAAATTTTCTTTAAAAATGGTCCTGTAATATGTATAGCTTTTCCTGAAGTTTCCTTCGAGTTTCAGCTCGCCATCTAGATTTGCAGAAATGGCCATTTTAATTTATTTGCGTTGAGATAACTTTTTTGTTCTTTCTTATTCCTTGTCCTTTCCCCAACCTTTTTAAAGGTTAGTAGTTTGGAATCAGTTTTCAGTCCCAGGCTCGAGATCAAAGAGATGATGAGGTCGTTTAGAAGGGAATATGCTGCATTAAGGGAAGGCTATCATCAAGGGACTTTTTAGTGCCTTCAATGATGCGATTCCTTTTCTTTCAGAAATATTATAATTAAATCAGTACATTAAAAATCTTCAGTTAATCACAACTTTTGGGGTGCATCCTTGCTGCTTTTCTGAGCTTGTTACTTACATAAATTCTAATTGCCTTTCGTTATCGGATTCGTCATTTTGTTTGTCACAAAATAAAAACTTGAAAAGCCAGGACAGCAAGTTCCATCACTCCTTAAATATAATTTACCATTTAACTTCTTATATCATCGAGTTGTCATAGACTGTACCTCATCAAGAAATAAGAGATTTTCAAGGTACTGCTCCTTTTTTTCTTGTTTTTTTTTTTTAAATTATATATCTGTTTAATGTAATTTGTCTAGGACCTCTAGGTATCTCTCTGCTCCTGTTTTGGTTGTTTCTTGTTGTTGAGGCTTTGTGATTGCAGCTACCCTCGTAATAGATGTTAGTGCTTCTTTAAATTTACATCTAAATGGAGGCTATTAAAGCTAGTCTCAAATATTGGGATTTATACTTAAATGAACTGATTGGGATTTAAATATGAGCAAGATAGTGATGAAAGTTTATGCGCACTCTACTATTAGCACAGAGGGGTAATATTCTAACAATCTTGTGAATCCAATTTACTTCATTTACAAAATTGAAAAAAAAAAAAGAAAGAAAAGGGAAATAAAGTATAATAATCTTGTTGGGTTATACACTTTGAAATGTATAATCTCTTTAACAGAGGCACAACCCTGAGGTGGTGTCAACGGACTCATCTAAGCCAATCCAACTAGCTTCTCACTGACCTCCCATAACTTCCGTGCTTTCTCTGCATCACTGGCTTCTTTGGAAAGCTGGTTTTCGAAAGAAGCCGAGTTCTTATTCCAGCTCCAGTACACACCCGATTTCGTTAGGCTTGGATCGCTTACAACCTGGAAAAAGGTTGTTGCTTTTAGTTTTCAGGCAGAAAGATAAAACTCGACGTTAACATGTTAATGAGTTCTTTTATGCTACCTGAGCAAGTCGTTTCCCAGCTTCCTCTTCAGAAACATAACCTTTGGTAATGTACTTTTGGAACGGAGGGAACAGAAGCCTGAACAAGGGTATGTGCTCCCTAAACAAGCCTGTTGTAGCAATGCAACCCGGGTAGAGAGAAGCAAAGCAAATTCCGGTCTCCTCGTGGAAACGACGGTGGAACTCTTGCATTGTGAGCATGTTGCAGACTTTACTGTCTTTGTAGGCTTTTGCACCATCAAAATCTCCCCCATCTATCATGACTGAGTTGTTTATCCCATTCAATCCCCCAGAAAGACCTCTCAGGTCCCCAAGGTTAGCCTTTGGTGGCACATTCCCAGCCAACGTGTTTGTGTTTCCTACAAACCCAGATGAGCAAAACCAACAATTTAGATCAAAACTCTAGTTATTGTGCTCTTTGGTTCATTATATTCTTAAGAATGCTTCAATCTCTAGCTTTGAAGTTTCTGACTGCCAGTCTAGTTATAAATAATGAGAGACAGATTAGTACCTGTAATGGAGCCAACGATGATGAGACGCTTGGAGGGGTAGTCTGACTGTTTCAAGTCATCGAGCAGCAGCCGGGAGAGGAGAAAGTGGCCAAGGTGGTTAGTCCCCACGCTGAGTTCGAACCCTTCAGCAGTGAAAGATGGCTCCTTTGCAGTGGGCAAATAGACAGCAGCATTGCAAACCAACACATCAAGCGGTCTGCCTGAGCGACGGAAGTTATCTGCAAATTGCCGCACACTTTCTAGAGAAGCAAGGTCAAGATGCATAATGGTGTAGTTCTCCTTGGGAATGCCCACTGATTTGGCTGCCTTTTCAGCCTTAAGGAAATTCCTGCACGCCATGATAACATGCCATTTCCCTGTTTCAGCAAGGGCTTTGGCTGTGGCTAGACCCAACCCAGAAGAGGCTCCAGTTATTATCACACTTCCTTTTCTCAAAGTCTTCTTTTCCTCTGGTGCGGCCTGGTCAATGGCAGGGCCTGTTGTAGCAGTCTGTGCTCTGATGGGTCTGACTTGTAGTTCCCTCCTCCTAAAAACCTGCAAGTGATGATATCTCAGCTTTGCTCAAGAGAAAAAATCAGAAGACATAGTAATACCAATATAAGCTACACATCATATACCAGTCAAAACAAGACTGTTGTTTCGTTAGGAATCCAATTCAAGTGTAAATGTCCTTGTAACAGATCTGGGATTTTGTAAATGACTGGTTTAATTATTCGATCCGCAAGTTGGGTGGAAATACTTAAAAGGAACATGCTTGTTAACTTCTATTTTTGGAACCCGAATTTTGAAGGAAAAAACATTGCATAAAAAAATCATAAAAAAATATATATTTATTTTTTCTATAAATTTATGGAACTTTATTTTGACATTTTTGATTTTATTAATTAATGTGTCAACATTCTATATACTAAAACATAACATTAAATCAAATACTTTCTTTTATTGAAAAAAACTTACATCGTTTTTTATTACAATCCAAACAAGAGAAAATGAAATCCCTTAGAACTTTTTTTTCTCTTCAAAAATCCAAGCTCCAAACAGAGCCTAAAGAAATCAAAACAAATTTTCTATCATCTCCATTGTTGATAAGGAGGGAGCTTCTGAAAGCTTTATGTAGGCATTTAAAACAACTGATATTTGCTTCAATTGGATAAGAAGCCTGCTAGTACTACAAAAATGAAACATAAGCGAACTTCTAGTTCTAGTAGATGAATTGGCCTTGCTCTACTGAACGTTCATGAACTAAAAAAGAACAAACAATAAATCTTTCTCCAAAAATAACTAAGGCCCCGTTTGGTTCGCCTATTTGAATGGGTGTATTTGAATGGAAATTGTGGAATGGGTTATAATTGGAATGGAAGACATTTGAATGGAAAAAATAGTAGAATGGGTTATAATTAGAATGGGAGTATTGGAATGGACCATTCAAAAACACCTCTCCCCCTCCATTCTCATCGAAGACACAAAAATTCATTCAAATAGTTGATGTGACTGATGAACCATTTGAACGGAAAAACTGAATTGTTGAAACAAATACTCATTCCAAAAGACCATTTGAATGGAAAATTTAGAGTTGTTGAAACAAACACTCATTCAAATGGATTTTCCATTCCAATGGAATGGAATGGTCGAAACAAACGGGGCCTAAGTGAAAAACTAGACCTTATACTACAAATTATTGGTTGCAACTTAGTTTGATTGATAGGTACATCTACTTTAAAATTGAAGTTTAACGTTCGAATTCTTCCACCTGGAAACAATATATATATATATATATATATATATACACACACACATACTATATATGTAGTAATTACCAGAGAAGACTTGCATTCGGCTCTGACGTGGTCTGATACTGGAAGTCCAAAGAAACCCACATCCTTGAAACAAGCATTGGACTTCCCCTGTCAAAACAAGTACCCAAGATGAGCTTTTGAAATACAGAACAAAATGAATCCCTGAAACAATAAAAGGCTAAGAACTAAGTTTTGTCACCTCTTTGTGGACCGTGACAGCAGCAGGAAGTAAAGAGGCGGCTTGCAGAGCCATGATGACTGATGAGTCTAGTGAGGAATACTTTTTGATTCTTGGTTATATCTTTTTAAGTTTTTATTGCCAAAATTGAGTAGTTTTGCAGTGTTGTAGAACGAAATTGAGGGCAGGGGGGCTTTCAATTGGTGTTTTCTTATCTCTCTCCTGTTTTGAGGACACATGGGATTAGAGTCAGTTTTAGATTGCTGACAAATTGGGCCACGTGGATTTCTGTCATCCAATCAGATTTTGAGTTTGGATTCTCATTGATATGGCTTCTTGCTACTTTATTGGTGGATGGCCACCTGGAGCCTTCTAGTGATGCTTGTGGGCTCTATGGATTTGGGCTTCGTTAGTTGAGGACAGCTTGGGCCATTTGGAGTAAGAAATGGGGACAAATATATTGTTGGAAAATTAGTGTCGTTTTTTTTTTTTTTTACACTTTATTTTTATAAATATCTATTTTTTATTTATAGCTAAATAGCCTAGTACATATACTTTTACACTTATATATATACTTACATAACAGTTGTACTTTATGTATTGAGTATATTAATTAGGACTTCTTATAACGATCTAAGTCCAAAATTTAAAAAATTGAAAAATCTCAGATAGACTGAATCTTTTGAAAAATTTCGGATTTATTAAAAAAAAATTGTTTTCTAGATTTTACTTAGACAAATACACTTCTGAAAAATATTTGAAAAAAAATATTATTTTCTCAAAATTGTTGTTATTCAAATGTACTCAAGGTAATCAGTTGGGTTACTTAATGTAACTAATTGAGTTACTTAAAGTAACTGGACATCAAGTACTTAATTAATTGGTAAAATATGATATTTTTAATATTTTCAAAAGTGGTATTTTCTAAATAGATCTGATATTTTTTTAAAGATTTTTAAATTTTGAGATATTTCATTTTTTTTGGGACATTTTTCCATATAAAATCACATTTTCTTTATCAACTTTTATTTTAGGTGTATCATATTTAACACTTGATATAGAATCGATATATCGGTTATTTTGCTACAATATTTAAAAAATAGACATTTTAATTAAGTTGTGCCCATAATTTAATCATTTTGCTATAAAACTCTAGGCTTCTTAACTAAATGATTGAATTTTAGGTTCAAATTTAAAAAAATGACCCTCTTTCAAGCATAATTAAAATGGCCAAATTTATAAAATAAAAAAAATGCAAAATGATAGAGTTAGTAAAAAGAAAAGCCAAACTAAATTAGTTTTTGTGTTTATATTAGTTTATTAGTTTATGAAAAACAAAAGCTTGATATAAAATTAATATAATAATACACAATAATGGATACATGGATATGAAAGTGATACATCAACAATATATATTTATATATATAGGTAATTTTCATATTAATCCATCTCGATTTACTAAAAAAAATGTGATATAAAAATCTGAACCTAATAAAAAATGGCTATTTTGCAATAAATGATGAGAAAAAGTGACATTTATTAAATATGTGAAAAAAGACTATTTCTTAAAATATGTTGAAAAATAGACATTTTCTATAAATACTTGTACGTTTGGTTAAAATAACTTTTTTAGGAGCATTTTGTGGAATAAATTTTCTAAGAGTATCACAATATTAATTTCCTAAAAAATGTCATAAATTTATGATCATAAATACAATAACTACTTGCTACTAATACCATGGTACTACTAGAAATTCATTTTGAAATGAGTTTTTACAAGAAATAACTGTTTTTTTTTTTCAAACTTCATTTTATATTCATTGTATCATTTTGCCCCTTGAATTTTTAACTTATACAGTAATGTCCCCTGAATTATACAACTGTTACAATAATAGTCCATTTGTCAAACTATCAGTTTTTTAACAGAAAATAGTCATGGACAAAGTTTATAATTGGGCATTATTTACTTCTATGAGTCAAAATCTCATTTTTAGCTATAATTACTAAACTGCACGCTTTGCATAAGATACATTTTTGTTAAAAATTTAACAGTTTGTGAAAAAATAGTCATCGCTGTAATAATTATATAAGTCTTGGTAGTTTACTGTGTAAATTAAAAATTCGAAATCTCATTCTTGACCACTGTGTGTTCTGTAATGACTTATTTCTGTAAAATATTTAATAGTTTATAACAAAAGGATTATTACTGCAACAATTACATAATTTAAGGACTATTACTACGTAAGTTGAAAATTTAGAGAGAAAAATGGTACCACAGATATAATTCATGAGCTATTAATGTCATTAACCCTTCTTAATAAATGGTTGTCTTTTCATCTCTAAGCCAAATGGCTAGATTTATTTATAGTAATTAATTTTATGTATCAGTACATCACTTTTATGTTAATTATATCAAAATATCAAATTTTTTTTCACCAATATAGAAACCATTTTGTGAAAAATAAATAAATAAATAAGAAACTATATACCATTTTGATATAGTGTTTTACTAAACCGAACTTGAAATTTGGCTATTTTGCTAAGGAGCCCTTTCGAAAGATAGTACTAGAAAAGTCCATTTGTCCCAAATTATTATTATTAGGGACTATTACAAAAATCCAGGCCTAAAGTACCAAAATTTGAAAAATCCCGGATGAACTGATTTTTTTTTAAAAATCCCGGTTTGATTTAGAAAAATATCACTTTTTAAAAGTAGTATAAGAAAAATAACACTTTTAAAAAATATTTAGAAAAATACTATTTTTTCTTCAAAATTGGTATTTTTCAATGATACTTGAGGTAACCAATTCAGTTACTTGAAGTAACTATTCTAGTTACCTGTAACTATTCTAGTTACCTCAGGTAACTCGACTAACTACCTTAAGTATCTCATCAATTAATAAAAAATAGTATTTTTCTAAATATTTTTAAAAGTGATATTTTTATAATTAAATTCGGAATTTTTCAGAACACTTTTAAATTCTGGGATTTTTCAATTTTTTTGAAAAATTACCATAAAAAATCAAATTTCCTCTTATTATTATTACTACGAAGGAATGGCCCAAATTACTCTTATTCAAGTCCATTTCCCCTGTGTCTACTCTTAGATTACAGTAATTGAGGCCCTGCCAAGTTAATAGGGTTTCTTACAAAAATCTAGGCCACATCCAAAAATTTGAAAAATCTCGGATGAGGAGAAAATGACATGGGTAGGATTAATTTGGACCAAAATGATCTTTTTATGTAATTTTTTAAAAGTGACATTTTCAGGAGTGTTAGGGATTTCTTGACCTATAGTCAAGAATTTTTTGACCATGAAAAAGTGGTCAAGAAGTTTTTGATACTCTTAAAAATATCACTTTTAAAAAAAATATGTGCAAAAAAGTCATTTTAGCCTA
This sequence comes from Trema orientale, assembly GCA_002914845.1. Classification (NCBI taxonomy): domain Eukaryota; kingdom Viridiplantae; phylum Streptophyta; class Magnoliopsida; order Rosales; family Cannabaceae; genus Trema; species Trema orientale. The sequence goes on from JXTC01000112.1 coordinate 596,262, forward strand.
AGTTAGTCCTATCCATGTCATTTTCTCTTGAATTTTTTTTGAAATACCCCATATTGGTAAAAATATCATTTTTAAAATTATTTAGAAAAATATCATTTTTTCATAATGGCTATTATCAAAGACGCTTAACGTAACTAGTTGGATTTTTTGGGGTAACCAATTGAGTTACTTGAGATAACCAATCTAATTATCTCAAGTAACTTGACCAATTATCTTATCTTGTTAATTGTTAAAAAGTTATATTTTTCTAAATATTTTCATAAGTAATATTTTTTATAAATATGTTCAGGATTTTCCAAAAATTTTAAAATCTTTGATGTTTTATTATTTTTTTTTTTTGAAATTTTACTATATAAAATCAAATTTCCTCAGATAACAATCTATGAATAGAGTACTTATAAAAAATGGCCATATGTTTCACCGCATTTTAAGAAATGGCTATTTTATAAACCATTTTAATAAATGTCCATTTTTTTAAAATCCCTTTTCTAAATTGCCGCCTTTTAGTAGATCAAGTTTTTGCATATCAGTTTTATTAGTGTATCAATTTGTATTAGTATATTAGTATTAAATCAATGTATCAATTTTTGTATATTAATGTATCAATTTCAAAATAATATATCAATTATTGTGCATGGGTATATTAATTTTATATCTCGTTTGTCAATGTATATAAGTTATTTTCCATAAACTAATAAACTGATGTAAAAACACAAAAAAAAAAAGACATATTTTAGCCTTTTTTAATATACTCGGCCATTTTTCAAAACCTTTTGATAAATTCGGCCATTTTAATAACGTCGACCCTTTTTTAATGATGTTTGAAAAACAGCCATAGCCGTTTCATATACTTGAGCCCAAAATTTGGCCATTTAGCTAAGTAACCAGTTAGAAAATGTCTTCCTCTATAACTGTAGAGGGTTTAGAAAAGAGGGACGAGACTAATTTTCTTTTGTGAAATTTAGGCTCGGTATTTGTTTTTGGAGGCGGCTATAGTAGGGGCGCCCCTACGTAAGGCCCCTGTTTATACACCGTTTGATGGGAATCTGTGGGGAATCTGTTTATACACAGATTCCCATCAAACGGTGTATAAACAGGGCCTTACGTAGGGACGCCCCTACTGTAGACGCGCCCTTTGTTTTTTCTTATATTTCACCAATGCTTACTTTTTACATTTAGTTCATACTTGTTTTTAGTTTTTAGATATATTTTACACATTTCATTTACTTCATACTTGTTTTTAGATATATTTCATGTGTAAAATATATGGACCACACATTTATAGTATAAATATACTCCAATAATGCATTTGGCACGCATGACTGAGATTGGACTATTACATCAAATTAGATTGTAATGGATTGGATTAGGATAAACTTAATACTATTTTTGGTGCGCTATTGGATTAGGATTATTATTATAGTGTGAGACTCACTTTTATTAGAATGTGTAATATATTTATTTTAAATTAATTAAAATCTTGAAAAATGTAAAATGTAATTCTAATATGGGACCTATTAGGGGTACTTTGCAACAAAAATCCTCAACCTTTAGTGTCTTTGGCATTTAGGTCCCTAGCCTTTAAATTTTGGAAATTCAATCCTCAACCTCTTAAAAATGTTGCAGCTGTTAGTCCCCCAGACATTTCTGTTTGATTTTTCCGTTAAAGCCATAATTGCACCATCTTTGAGGGATACAACAGGGAAAGCACATTTTCAAAAATAAAAAATAAAAAGAAAAGAAAAGCTTATAAAAATTTAAAAGCACAAAATATTTAATTATCGATTCCCTAATTTCTATTTGGCGAGGATTTTGATTCAATCCCAAAAAACAATCAGAACGAAATAAAAGAAAAAAAAGAGTAGATTCAACTCCAGAGTAAAAGCCTTTGTTATTAATTTGCATTAAAGCAAACTTCAATGACCTACTTTAATAAACTATATATATTTTCTATTTATTTGCTTTAAAAAAAAAGTTACGAATTGATGTTAAAAGCATGTATGATTGAACTCCACCTCCTGTTCTGTACTTCTGGTATATTGTGGAGTTGTACATTCATTAGAGATGATACACTTTGTTTTATTTTTCACCTCTCACGAGGTTTTTTTTTTTTTTTTTTTTTTTTTTTTTTTAAAAGGACGAAATCAGGAGAAATCCCAACGCCGAACATGGTTTTGAGCTGCCCAATGGAGAGAGTGTTTTATTTATTTACTTCCGTCATTGGCTTCAAAAGAGAATTGCTATAATGCTTTGAAATGTTCACGGCTTTGTAGAGCCTAGGTGGGGCAAAATTTGCTTATTCAGGTCTTCATTGTTTTACTCCGTTATATCTTGCTACTGTTGCTCTTCTTCCTCTGGAGCCACACCTCATCCCAGTACACGTTTGAATCCACGATCGCTGTTTGTACAGCGACTTTCTTTACAAAATAAATAAATTGATTCGAACCTTTGGCTTGGAAGAAATTGCTGCCCCATTTTTTTTGGGTTTTGTCTCTTATTTTTTTCCATGAGTACCCATCCAAGATAAAGCACGTGAACAACACAAGTTAATTTAACGGAGATATCAAACCGAACTGGCAAAGGGACTAACAGATGCAACACTTTTGAGAAGTTGAGGATTTAAATCCCAAAATTTAAAGGTTAGGGACCTAAATGCTAAAGACACTAAAGACTGAGGATTTTTGCTGCAAATTACCCGACCCATTAGCCTTAAAATTTGGAAAAAGAGGTGAGTCCTACTAGTATTGAGCGTGGAATTAATAATCTCACACTTTTGAATGAGATTAATTATCCCGCTCACATAGAACTATTTTAGAGTTATGGATTATTTATTTCAATTCCAAGTTGGCATCAAATATAGTTTTAGGATAAATAATCCCAGTCTAATCTCATGTACCAAACAATGCTCTATGATATGCATTTTAAAATATCTATTGGTTTTCATGTTTAATTTGTATGCACGAAATGAATACGTATGGTGCACATTTCATATGAATCTACAAAAGATTAAAAAAAATGGGTATCTATATAAATATGCTTAAAAAAATGATACTCATATACTTTTTTTCAAAAAAGTCATATTTCACACATATCTCATGCTAATAGACGATCCACTTGTGCTCTTCCCTTTAACTTAGAGGCAAAGATGAAGTCTTACCTTGGTCGTCTTTTGACTTGAGTGTCGATTGCGATTTGTAAGCCTATTCCGATTGCGGTTTCAAATTAAGACACGGGGTGATGATATTATTACGTCATGTAATATTGTGAGACTCAAAAATCTTAAGTGAGTAATGCATACTCGTTTTTAATTAGACGACCTGCATAACGAGTTTTTTGCATATTTCAGTTATGAGATAGTCATACCAAAAGTTTGGTGCAAATGTGCGAAGAGATAAACCTAAAATTGCATTGAAGTGGCAATGCTGCATCAAGAGTGACCACCAATTGATTCGTGTGGGAGCTTTGTTTATTTACAACTTTACAAGGCAGCCTTTTAGAACGAGAATCACACTTGAGTAGACTTGGGGCTAGTTTGGGCCAATACCATTTTGACGAGTCCAATCAANTTTCAGTTATGAGATAGTCATACCAAAAGTTTGGTGCAAATGTGCGAAGAGATAAACCTAAAATTGCATTGGAGTGGCAATGCTGCATCAAGAGTGAACACAAATTGACTCGTGTGGGAGCTTTGTTTATTTACAACTTTACAAGGCATCCTTTTAGAACGAGAATCACACTTGAGTAGACTTGGGGCTAGTTTGGGCTAGGGGTGGCAATATAGGTCATGACACGATAACATGACTCGAAACCCGCACGATTAGCTGAACCTGCTTGACACGACATTGATTCGAATTGACACGATTAAGTAATTTTTTAATAAATTATATTAAATAATTATTTTCAAAAAAATATTTTTTCATGAATTTCTTGTAAATAAAATAAAAAACATAAAGCTAATGAACTAATTTTTCTTACTATAGTAAAACTTAATTAAAAAAATCAAGTAAACTAATAATTATACTATTTATATACGTTTTGACCCATCAATCTGCACGTCGTTTTCATTAAATAGGTGCACATAGGTTAACTTGTTAACGAACACGATTTAATTAGGTTAAACACGACACGACACAGATTGCTACCCCTAGTTTGGGCCAATACCATTTTGACGAGTCCAATCAATATAATCAATATATGGACTAGGAGTGTGAAGAAACGCTTTATAGTTGACATGAAAAAGGTGACAGATGGACCTGACTTTGGTTGTGACACGTAAAAGAATAATAAAAAAAATAGTCTTAAGCTCCAATTTATGAGGTTTGTGTTCCGCTAACAGTATCTCAAAAACTCATTAGCCCCACAAAGGTTTGTTTTGGTCACAAATTTGATTTGAAATTGTTTGGATTTTTGGCGAAGGTTTTGAGCCCAATAATATGGAACAGCCGACAAGATAACCACATTTGACTAAGATCTTTTTTCTATTTTTTTTCCCCAACTAATATCTCAAGTTTCATATTGCTTCAAGAATTTTCCTTTTGGAATTCTGGGATTAAATATACAGATACGTATAAATCCTACAAGCTTTGCTTTTGAATGACAAGATTATTTTCGGGCTTCACTCGGATTTACATATTATTTAGTCATGAAATGACCTTAGTTTAAAAATATATAAAAACAATCTGTGTTCTTATCATCAATCCATTTTTCGGGAATAAAATCAGAATATATCACTAATTCACTTTCTATTCCTCACTTCCCTTGTCCTACTAAAGTATTCACGAAAACGGCTGTATTTAAAGGATAACATTAATCTTGTATAGTTAGCAATCATATTCATCTCAAACTTCTATAATACTAACTCTTACCAAATCCAAATTTTGTTCCATAGCGTTTTCATCATTATTTAAAAGAGAAAAACAAACTGACCACATAATACTTAAGGTAACATCAAGTTTGGGTTTGGTTTAATAAGATAGGATTTGTTAATTAATCCAGGTCTGAACCCCCACCACTACGTTAGATATTTCCAAAATCAAATATTTTAATATACACTTAATTAAATAATTCTTAAGTATATCATGAGTATTAAATTAACAGCATGATTTCTAATTATATCATTTTAAACTATGTCATCAGCATTAAATTAACAGCATGATTTCTAATTATATCATTTTTTTTTCCCCTCTACTTATCATTAAGTTCATCGTTATCGTGCCGTCACAAATAAGAATTGTGGATGGATGATCTCATTGGCCGGTGAGTGGGTCCCACATTTCCCTATCAATTACTAGTCAATTGCCTAATCTCCAAGTATGTATAGATTACAACAATTTGATGTGGAAAGCTGTTCATTTAAGTACATGATGCTGCCTTTGGCTTTGCCTCATTGTATTTCTTTCTTTATTCGTTTCACGAATTCTCGTTTGATTCGAGCTTAGTATTTTAAAAATAAAATAAAGCGTGTTATCACCATGTTATCAGTTATGCATTTTCGATATCAAATATCATGACAATGCACATTAGAATCATTAATTTTATTGTTTAGGTTCATATGTATAAAAACAAAAACAAAAACAAAGACAAACTGGTAGGAATATTCTTAGGGAGAAACAATTCATACAAAGAAGATAAAAGAAGGAAAAAAAAAAAAAAGGAAAAGAAAAGGAAGGAATCGCATTCCTTAACTTGACGATCCCAGAAATATCTCTCATGATGACTTAGAAAAAAAAGATAAAATAAATAAAAAGCAGTTAATGATCCAAATAATTTATAAGGTCTTATGGAACTACTGTACGAAAACGTGGAGCCTTGAAACCTTTTTTCTTTTCTCTCTCTCGCGGATAAGGTCAATGTGACTGACCCTCTCTCCACTGATTATGCATCATACTCGCAAAATAAAAGTAATAAACAATAAAAGCATAATTATCCCAGATATAGTATTACAATATTAGCAATAATAATACCTGGCCTTTATTTATGCTCCTATACAAAGGAAGAAAAGAAGTAAAAAACCATAGTTTTAATTCTTTTATATTGTTTGGACGGTAAAGAGTGGCAATTTGGGTGTGTTCCTCTTCTATTAAAAAAAATGTTATTCAGATCAATCTGTTTGTCTTGTCAAGAGTATAATTGTCAGTCTACTAAATTTATTTGTTTAATTTAATTTCCTTATATCTATATGGCTCATTAATCTTATGGTTTTCATTATATTCAGATTCATTTAAAAGCAATTATCAAAATAGATGTTTTAATAAATCAAATCAATACGACTCAATTTTGTGTTAACAAAATGGGTTATGTTGTAGTCATGTTGTTGTGTCGAATTCTACTCAGTTTTGTGTTATGGGTTACGTTGGAGTCGTGTTGTTTTGTCATACTTAATAGAAATTTGTATGACATAGATGAGAATTTTTTTTTTTTTCGTTGGTTTGGTTTTTTCTTTAAAAGTATAAAAGAAAAAAAAATATTGAATAGCAAACTAGTATTGGTAATATGTGATAGGCATACATTACATTAGCTGGTAAATAAAAATAAAAGATAAAAGTGGCATTTGTATTAGGGAAATGGACCCGAGTAGAAATATTTTCGACTAAAATAACTTTCTTTTAGGAGTATTTTAAACAATGACTTTTCTATATTAGGAGTCTCATATTATTGTGAATGTGTGACGGGTGTCACACTATTTAGACCATAAAATTACACGTTTTTATTAATCTTTTTAGGATTAATCAATAATCAGAGACACAAATAATGCAATATCCATCACAAAATACCGTGACATATAGAAACAGTCATTTTAGTCCAAATACTACTATCAATGTAAATATGTAAATTTCCCTTTGTACATACATAACGAGATGTCTGTTTCTTTTGACAGAATACCTACTGTTTTATTCTAAAGTTTCTTTTCTTGTGCCAAAGAGTGTTCCAAGGATTTTTTTTTTCTTTTTTTTTTTCAAAATGAAAACTTGGAATTCTAAATGTCCACAAAAGCAATAGCCCGGAATAACATTATCGTATCCCTTATATACTTCAGCATTTTAAAAAAAAAATAAAAAAAAGTACAAAAGAAATACTAAGGACACCAATTTATGTCTCAAAATTGTGCACTAAATGTGTATGATTACATCTTAACCAATATTTCTAATAGTGTGGTCTCATTTTGAAATTACAAATTTGTTAAAATCATAGATTCATATTACATGGATTGCGGATTAGTGCATAATTTGATACAAAAATTAATTTATATGCATTACTCATCTAAATATGCTATAACCACCAAAACAATCGACGAAAAGGCAATTCATGTGTATCACCAGATGGTTAGCTGAGTGTTGAAAACTTGTAAGGCTAAAGAGATATGATATGCGTGCTGCTATCACTATCATTGTCATGTATCTTTTTCTTTGAGTCTTTTCTTTTAGGTGGGAAATTTACCATACAAGCATGAAATGGCCACGTTTGAAAAGTACTTTTAGAAGCCCCATACTACCAATTCCACAAATAAACAGCCCATGCATAAGCAGAAGAAAGTCAACAATAAATAACTAGTAAACAACAAAGTCCAATAACAATTAATATAATAGTAAACAGGTCCATATAATATAATCAACAACAAAAAAGGAAAATGGCACAAAATATTACAATGTAATGATCATGACAAACTCCCACTGTGTACAAAAAAAAGGGCTATAGTTTCCTTCTTCAATCCATGGACGGAGCCAGAAAAACCAAGGCTCACGATGGACAAGACGACCTACTTGTGAGAAGGAGATCACAAAACTGTCTCCCCCTTTCAGGTCCAGAGTACTAATATATCAAACTAGAAAAGCGTAGTTCTGAATAACATAATGACTCTACCCCTAAAGCTTACGGACACAACATAATGACAATACTAATATTACTACTGTTACTAAAGGAAGAAATGGGCATGACCCAATGAACTAAAGGCCTGAAAAATGCAGCCTTTAGTAAGCAGAAGGTGTTTGTTTGGTGGAAGAGAAAATCTTAAGGAAAAAATTCTGGGTTTTCAAGGGAATTCCACCAAGATATGGAATCTAAGAAAAAGAATTTGTTTTCCTTACCCACTTGGAGAAGAAAAAGGGTCAAACTTATGGGTCCTGATCTTTCCAGAAGAAAGGCTTCATGGGATATGAAGAGGAAGAAGATGAAGAAGCTGATGATGGACCAAATTTCCCATAGCACTGCCTTATAAGCTGAATGTCTTGAGGTTGTTGGTTCAGCTCATGCAGGTTTGGATTGGTGAATTGGAGATCATTCGATTGCAACAGAAGATTATTGTTAGCGTCTAAATCGTCCCAAACAGGGCTTCCAGGACCCCAACCTGCTGGAATTGCATTGAGCCAAGCTTCAGCCATGTCACCCCAAACCAACTCTTGAGACTGCGACACAACACTACCTTCAGCCGCAGCCATCGGAGTTGCCTGGACCTCGTCGCTTGCGGTCGCCTCGCTCGACCCGAGTCCCGAATCCTCATCGGGATTGTCATCCTGAGGCGGCGGCTGCGGCTGCATTCTCTCAGAGTCCGAGGCCTCAAAATTCTGATCCTCTGGAGCTTGAGGCTGGTTTCGATGGCCAACTGTTTGTGAACTTTCGTGTTCCCTATTAGCAGAAGAAGCGGATGAGCTCGGACCCGCGGATGATGCGGACTTGTTGTTATCTTTGTTGAGGAAAAGCTCGGGGAAATTGAGCCTGGCGTTCTCTCCTCGGAGCTTATAGGCCTCTCGGTCGTACGCCAAGGCAGCGTCCTCGGCGGTGTCGAAGGTGCCGAGCCAGAGGCGTGTCCGGTTCCGAGGGAGACGAATTTCGGCTACCCATTTCCCCCAATGCCGTTGCCTCACTCCCCTGTAAAGCTTAGTCGTGTTAATTGGCTGAACCGGCGCCGGCGATCGGAAAAACGGCCGGCCGTCGGGACCAATCATCATCATCATCCTCCCTCTCGGGCTCAAATTCAACGCGTCGCTCCAATACTGGAGCAACTGCTGTTGATTTTGGACGTCACCGGCGCCCGCGCCGGAGAAGAACGAAGGATGATAGTTCATGGCGCTCTGCTGGTAGGAAGCGAAAGATATCATCTGGTTCTGAGGGTTCTGCGGAAGCGGTGGCGATGGCAGTACTGGAAGATTAGTGCCCAAAACCTGTTTGTTGAAATGCGGGTGTGGTTGAGACCCGTCATAAGCGAAGGGAAAGACGATTCTGGAACCTGAAGAAGACGACGATGACGGATTCGGAGGACAGAGAGAGACCGACTGAGCTGAATCAGGAGGAACAGAGAAAGAAGACGGTTGTTGAGTATAAGGGTCCTGGCGCTCTGGGCTCCGGACCTTCTTGAGAGGTCTCTGCGACACGGAAGCTTCATCTAAAACTGGCTTCCACTGACGCCTCTCCAAGCTGAAACCAAGATCCTTGGCTCTGTCATCAATCTCCATCTGGGACAACTTCTGGGTTTCGTCGACAACTTTCTTGGATTTACCACTGTTCTTAGCTGTAGCCATATCTATCAACCTTCAATATCAATAATCAAAAATCCCGCTCGCTCTCTTGGTTTTTAAAGAATCAAAAACAAAAAAGATAGAAGAGAATTTAAGATGGGTCACCAAAATTCAGACACGTAAAAAGAAAGATGAAAACAGAAGAGATTCGATAAAGCACGAAGACCAAAAAAAACAAATTAAAAAAATAAGTGGGGGAAAAATTCAATACCCAGATCCGAATTTTGGTCAAGGAATAAAAAAAAAATCACAAAGACCGGTTTTAAAGAATCCGGGGATGGGATTCGATTTTAGAAAAAAAAAAAATCTAATCCGATTGATCCGAAAACAGAATCGGATACCAAAAAGCGTCGTTTCTTGAGTAACCCATCTCAAATCTCTAGACGAGAGAGCGAGCGAGCGAGCTGGCGAAGGCGAAGGCGAAGAACAGAACAGATGATGATCCAAGAAGATGTAGATGTCAACCTGTGAAGGTAGCCTAAAGGTGTTCTGTGTTTCGAGAGATTTTTGTGTGTGAAAAACAGGGGAGGAGAAGTAGAGAGCTTTGTTTTCTTTTTTTGTTCGTTTGTTTTGGGGGGTCTTGAGAAGGTGAGACTAGAGAGGCAGGGGGAGAGGGTTTATAAGAGAGCGGATAAAGATTTTGAATCGAGACTTTTTGGAGAAGGAGAGAGAATATGTAGAACTCTCGTGGTTGGTTGTGATACTTTGTTTGGGCCCCACACGTTTTTTTTTCCTTCAACTTCTTCTTTCCTTGCTTCCAATCCAAATCTTCTCTCTCTCTCTCCCTCTCTCTATATATAAATATATGTAGGAAATTAGTACAATACAGATTTATTTATTTTTATTCTCTATCAATACGAAATTAATTTTGACCTTTAATTTCAATTTAATGTTTATAATTAAATTCGTTATAACGAATTTCAATATGTATTAAATGATAATATCTATTTTGTAACAATTAAATTAAAATTTAATGTCAAAATTGGACTCCAGAAATTTAAAAAAAAAGTGATAATTATATTTTTATATATTGCATTTTAACTGTTTGTTCAATTTATAATTTTATACTTTGTATTTTAGTTATTATCAATATTGACCTTTAGATTTAGAATTTGTAAAAAATTTATATCCTCTTTAGATCAAACACAAATTTTGACTATTATGTTTACCAAAGTACCTTTAAAAGTTTAAATATATATATATCAAAAGAAATCAAATTTAAAACTTATATAAAATTTATAAAGCTTTCTATAAATGATATTTATTTTTTGTAGGTTTTTGCTTTTTTTAAACTATTTTTTAAATATTTTTTCTTTTAGTTCATAAATTTAATTAGTTTTAAATTTAAATTGAGTATTAAAATATATATTCTTAAAGTTTAAAGGGATATTTTGGAAAACTTAATAGTCAAAATTGGTGTTTAACCCAAATAAAGTATAAATTTATTATAAGTTTCAAATTTGGAGGTCAATGTTTATAATAACCAAAACACAATATATAAATTGAACAAACGGTTAAAATGCAAGGTTTAAAACTAAAATTAACTCTAAAAAAAATCCCTATTATATTAGGTCCCATATAATAAGTATATATAAAAGTGAAACATAGACATCCAGTCTTTAAACTATCAAGGCTAATTTCATAGGGAAAAAAAACTATTAAAGCTAATTATCCAATTTTAGGGGGGTTTCTAGCATGGCGTATAGCGAAATGGGTGTATTGATAAACCCTGGTATATGCATGCGTGAGAAAGTTTGGGTGGTCAATATAAAGTGTGTATGTGGAGTTGTTTAGTTATATGGTGTCTTACCTCTTCATTAGCGTCCGTTAGTGAAAATTTTAAAGGGTTAAAGTGTAAAAAATTTTTGAAAAGGAAGACTAAAGAGCAATTAATTGAGGGCGTAAATGAAAGAAAATTTGAAGAAGTGTGGCCAAAGTAAAATTTTTAAAACAGTTCCTGGCCAACCAGGAGGTGCCACGTGGCCACTAAAAAAGCTTAATTGCCTTTAAATCCGTGGGCTTACATTTCTTCTTCATGCGAGCCCTCCACACCTCAATCTCAGATTCTTCCCAAAAATGGGTCACTGGAGGCAACCCAAGCCAGAAGCTCTGACCAACAACCTCCATTTGTTCTGGTAGCTCTGCCATTGGTCGATGTCACACGTCGAACGACGTAGATGCAAAGAACGAGCTGTAAACCGCGGCCAAATCCGATGTTTTCGCCGCCAAATGCCGTCGTTCTTCCCCATTGCCGGCAAGATCTTCCTTTCCTGAGTCCAATCCAACTGGGCCCGATGTTGTGGGGTGGCACATATAAGTCCAGTGCCAAAGAACGTCGTCCAAATGGAGGCCGAAATATGAAACCTTATCGTTTGATCCTCTGTTTCGTGGGTATATTATAGAGAGAAAGAAGCCAACAAATCGTGAGCATTCTTTGCTAATCAAACGTCTACTACCTTACCCTAGAAATGCCCGTTAGTATGTATGTCACTTGTAATGTTTTTNTAAATTCGTTATAACGAATTTCAATATGTATTAAATGATAATATCTATTTTGTAACAATTAAATTAAAATTTAATGTCAAAATTGGACTCCAGAAGTAAAAAAAAAAAAAAAGTGATAATTATATTTTTATATATTGTGTTTTAACTGTTTGTTCAATTTATAATTTTATACCTTATATTTCAGTTATTATCAATATTTACCTTTAGATTTAGAATTTGTAAAAAATTTATATCCTCTTCAGATCAAACACAAATTTTGACTATTATGTTTACCAAAATACTCTTAAATGTTTAAATATATATATATATATATATATATATTAAAAGAAATCAAATTTAAAACTTATATAAAATTCATAAAGCTTTCTATAAATGATATTTATTTTTTGTAGGTTTTTGCATTTTTTAAATTATTTTTTTAATATTTCTTCTTTCAGTTCATAAATTTAATTAGTTTTAAATTTAAATTAAGTATTAAAATATATATTCTTAAAGTTTAAAGGGGTATTTTGGAAAACTTAATAGTCAAAATTGGTGTTTGACCCAAATAAAGCATAAATTTGTTATAAGTTTCAAATCTGGAGGTCAATGTTTATAACAACCAAAACACAATATATAAATTGAACAAATGGTTAAAATGCAATGTTTAAAACTAAAATTAACTCTAAAAAAAATCCCTATTATATTAGTTCCCATATAGTAAGTATATACAAAAGTGAAACATAGACATCCAGTCTTTAAACTATCAAGGCTAATTTCATAGGGAAAAAAAACTATCAAAGCTAATTATCCAATTTTAGGGGGCTTTCTAGCATGGGGTATAGCGAAATGGGTGTATTGATAAACCCTGGTATATGTGTGAGGAAGTTTGGGTGGTCAATATAAAGTGCGTATGTGGAGTTTTTTAGTTATATGGTGTCCTACCTCCTTATTAGCGTCCGTTAGTGAAAATTTTAAAGGGTTAAAGTGTAAAAAAATTTTGAAAAGGAAGACTAAAGAGCAATTAATTGAGGGCCCAAATGAAAGAAAAATTGAAGAAGGTGTGGCCAAAGTAAAATTTTTAAAACAGTTCCTGGCCAACCGGGAGGTGCCACGTAGGAATGGCAATGGGGCGGATCGGGGACAGTTTTTTAATTACCATCCCCATCTCCGAAAGTCAATCACAATACCATACCCGCCCCATTAACCATTCTTTTGGATGCGGGGACGGTGCGGGTATTAACCAATGGATAACGGGGAAAACCGCGGTTACCCATTACCCATTGATAATATTAAAATATTAAAAAATTAAAATAAAAATACTAAATCCTTTTCATAATCAACAAAATATTAAACACAATAATATACTAATAATTTTTAAACTCTAAAATTTAACTATATAAGTACATATAACTCTCTAAAATCATTATTTTACCAAAGATATAATAATATTGATAGTGTAAAATTAAATAGATATTTATATGTATAATAATTTTTCTATGTAAATATATATATCGGGGCGGGTACGGTGCGGATTATACAAATACCGTCCCCGCACCATACCCGCATATTAACGGTACGGTTATTCCTCGTCCCGGTCATTTTCCCCGCTTGAGCGGTTTTTCCCCTCCCCATTCGGATCGGATAACCACAGATACCCGTAACCATGGGTTATATTGCCATCCCTAGTGCCACGAGGCCACGAACAAAAGCTTAATTGCCTTTAAATCCGTGGGCTTTCATTTCTTCTTCATGCGAGCCCTCCACATCTCAATCTCAGATTCTTCCCAAAAATCGGTCACTGGAGGCAACCCAAGCCAGATGCTCTGACCAACAACCTCCATTTACTCTGGTAGCTCTGTCATTGGTCGATGTCGCACGTCGAGCGACGTAGATGCGAAGAACGAGCTGTAAACCGCGGCCAAATCCGATGTTTTCGCCGCCAAATGCCGTCGTTCTTCCCCATTGCCGGCAAGATCTTCTTTCCCTGAGTCCAATCCAACTCGGCCCGATATTGTGGGGTGGCACATATAAGTCTAGTGCCAAAGAACGTCGTCCAAATGGAGGCCGAAATATGAAACCTTATCGTTTGGTCCTCTGTTTCATGGGTATATTATAGAGAGAAGGAAGCCAACAAATCGTGAGCATTCTTTGCTAATCAAACGTCTACTACCTTACCCTAGAAATGCCCGTTAGTATGTATGTCACTTGTAATGTTTTTTAATTGAAGTTCAACAAATAAATTAATGATGCATTATTTAGAAACTGAAATTGAAAAGTTTCTTTTTTTTTTTTTATTTTTTAATTTTTTTTTTGTCTTCATAATTGTTTTTTGAATTTTTTACATGTCATTCATTTATTAGTTAGATTGATTCATTCACTTAAATTAGACAAAAACTTTGGTTTTACTAAAATTTTTTATTATAAAATTTTTACATAAACTAGCTTAACAAGATTTAAACCACTAATTTTCTATATACTCACACACTCTCAGAAATCTTAGACAAACTGAACTAGTCTTAATTGGCCCAATAATTTGATTTTAGTTATGATTTTGAACTCAACTAATTTTTCTTTTAACAATACCATTAAAGTTGGCTATTATTATTTTTCTTTTTTCTATCTCTAACTTTGAGTTAACAATTAAGCGTGTGCCAAATATCGGAGAGGGTATGACTATGAGGAGAAAACGCGGAGGGGGTTATGGAACAAAAAACAGATACGTAACTATGCTTGTTGTCCGTACTGTTACGTGGCGGGAGTGGATTGGTTTTTCGTAGGTCCTAAGTTCCACCTTCCAAAGACCACTACACAATTCGAGCGAAAAAAAAAAGGACCACTACACAAGGGTCTTTTTCCATTACCAAAAGATACCATTCAAAGAGTTGCTAATACCTCAACCATAAGATTTGAAAAATGTATTGACCGAGCCAAAAATATCCTACAACTAATAATGTACATTTATTAATCTCAAACAAAAAATATAATGTTTTTTGATTATTTATTTTTCGGGTTAGTTTTTGGAAGGAATTCTTAATGTAAAGAAACAAAAGTCCAGTAATTATATGGTTGAAATTTGTTAAGATCGATGAAAGTTTTGATGTATATATGTCAAATTTTTCAATCATATGCTTTCTATAAATATAACTTATTTCTCTATTGCGTAGATCAAAGTTTTCTGAAGGAAAAAGATAAAGCAGAAACTTCTGAATGTGCATATAACAAAGGTACTTGTGTAATGTTATTTGTTAGTATCTGCGTATTGTTATTGATCGTGATCTCTATACAAAATTAACGCGAACAATATCTAAACAAAAACGAATCTGGCACTATATGATTTCCTAGTTAGATAAGGAAACAACATAATTAACTTGTTCCTGAAATTATATTTTTTATTTATTTATTTTTTTCGTATATATATACATATAATATATATGGTTGTCAATCCAGTAGGTAATTTTTTTTTTTACCTATGTGTAGATATTTTTTTTAGCTGTTGGATCATCATCTAATAGTGATTAAATGTGCATTAAAAAACGTGTATTATTAATATTTTTTTCACTCTTACCTTTTAATATAAAAAGATGTACATAATAAATTTTCATTGACCAAATTAATACCTATATATAGGTAAAAAAAAAAAAATACTTATTGAATTGATGCCCAATATATATATATATGGTAACATCAATATTTCTTCCATTTGAAGTTAGCAATTAACTTTGCATGCGCAAGCTGGGGTGTAAACATGCTTGCGCGAAGGTTTATTTAGTAATAGCATTGTATTTTCGTACATATATGATTTTTCGCATAGGAAAAATTAGAAGTCATTTTCATCTTTTTTTTTTTTTAGAAGAGATGCTATAATAGTACTTAATTAGGCCAGAGAGATCACCATGTGTATATAAAAGTGAACGCGAGAAGCGTCAAATTGAAAAAATAAAAATAAAAATAGAAAGAGAATAATTATATGTGTGTATATATAAATATATATATGGAATGTGTATAGTGGTGAGAAGGTGACCAGCCAAAGCACAGAGATCATTAACACTTGAATTCGTGAAACATGCTTTCGGTTTGCGGGCTTAGGTCCCAGACGTGTGGGGGGCTAACTATAGGCTTACAAGTCTAAATTAGTATTTAAGTTTCGAGCATTAAAAAAATATGGTTTTGCTGGTTGTTGATACAGTTTGAAACTTCCTATTAGCTAAGCTACGTTTTATTTGCCAAACCCTATTGATTGTAGCATCTTCGGGAAAAGTTGGCATATTCA
>JXTC01000112.1:612748-633220 GCA_002914845.1 Trema orientale
ATTAATTAAACTGCAATCACTTTTCTTAATTTTTTTCGATAATATCAAAACCTAATTTTAGATATTTTAAGAATGTATCAATGATTTCATCACTAAAACAGCCGAGCAGACCAACCAGCAGACATAAAAAGTGAATTTCATTGCTCTATATACAGCTACGTCTTGTTGCATGCATTTATAGCTAGCATGCAATCATTTTTTTCCCCTTATATGTGTATTTGTAATTCATTGTCTACAACTAATTGCAATTATCACCCTTGATTTTTAAAAGAAACACTCTTATTCTTAATAGGCAAACTAATTTGCGCCATTTTCGTTTTTAACAAACAAATTATGCGTCTTTACACAATCAGTTATGAATTACTATTTGTAAATTTACTATAATTAAGTTTATATCTGTATATATATTATTTTAATTATAAATTCGGAGAAGTTTTAATCCCAACTTATTATAATCTGCTTTATCATTCTCATATGAAATGTGTTTTTAGGAACATTCTCGCATGAATTGGAATACGAAAAATTGGAAATGTGATCTCAGTTGTAAAAAAATTAGAAGGCAAAATGAATGTAATTCAAAATCGGTAATTAAGTAGACCGGAGAGAATAGCGTTTGACGGGGTGAAGAGTTGCAAAATTAGAGAAGAGGCACAAAAAAATAAAAATAAAAGGTAATAAAATGGATGATCCACGTTAGGGTCCTACTTTCGGTGGAATGAATGAATGACTGGGCAATTTTTAATTTTTAATTTTTTTTAAAAAATGCGATCCGAATGTCCTCCAAAAAGTCAACAAACGGGAAAAACGGTGCATTAAGGGGTCGGTGATAATCGGCACGTGTCGGTGGTCCACTCCCACCTCTCTTAATCATTTTGTTCCTCTTCTTGGTAGTCCAAGACCCAAAATAAATAAATAAATGTTAACTTTGTGAACAAGTATCAACGCCTTTAGCTAAAAGGCTAATGACTTTAATATAATCACAAACTCAGTTCATCAGGACCTTTGTCATGGACCCTCGTTTTTTCAGCTTGAGAAAAGTCCATTGATTTTCAAATGTATTAATTAATGAAAGTTTAGGGGGACCGTTTAGCTATGTACTTCATTTAATAGATGCACCATTTTTCTTCTTTTGCACTCTTATTTGCTTCATCCACTATCATATTAAGGATTTTAGAGGTAAAACACTAACTTTTATGCACTCCTAATTTCATGAGAAAGAAGAGAAGTACCACAACCAGGAGAATGAGGGCAATAAATGCCCATATTTGCTTCATGCACTATGGGATTAGGGATTTTGGAGGTAAAATCATTACCTTTACCGATCCCACATTGACTGAAGATCAAGAAAATGAGAAAATAAGTGTATTATGCCTAATAACTGACGTTCCGTCAATTTTGATGTTTTGCTGATGGAAAGGGCCAAATTGTGAACCTTTGAATTTGACCATTCTCCTACCTGTGATAGATCAGAAGCCTCAAATAGGCCATTATAAAAGTTGGAGGCCAAAATAAGATTGGGTCTAAAATTCAGTGCTAATTAGAAGTGAGTCTTATGAAAAAATAATAGAAAGATAAATGTTCAAAATGCCACAAGTTTACAGTTGATGTGAATTTTTTGTCGAAATTGTCAGAGCATGATTAAATCACTATGGCCATATATATATGGTTGCTAATTCCGTAGGTATTGTTTTTTTTAATCTATTTATAGGTATGTTTTTTAGCTATTGAATCATTAATCTAACGAATACCATAATTTAAATAGTTTAAAATAATAATAGTAATAATAAATACTCATTATTTAATATTTTCTTTTTTTTACTATAAAAAAACATGCATGACCAATTTTAATTGATCAAAATAATATCTATAAATAGATAAAAAAAAAGATATCTACTAGATTAGTACACTATACGTATATGTTAATAATTATAGATTCGTTCAATCTTTTTGTTTGTTGGGCATAATTTTCAATATTTGCAAAGATTCCACTAAAAAAAAAAAAGTTAAATTGGAATATTCATAAATTCACTAATTTTCTGACGACTTGTATTGATCAGGGAGAAATTTGTACTTTACTAATATTATGAGTAATATTTCTTATATCACGATCTCATAAGAATCAAACGCGAAAATTTCCAGGAACACAAGAAAACACAATCGAAGGTGAAACTATTTTTAGGCATTATAAGGAAGAGTCATACCATAAGATAAGTTCATTGGATCTTTTTCCCTTCAAAAGAAGTTGAAGAAAACAAAAATATCATACACCATCATTGAAGAGAAACATATTGGGAAATTACTTTCCTTTGAAGTTGGGTGACTCCAGTGAAGAACACGTGGCTTGTTGTATATATTGCATTGTGCTTCCTTTCACAATCAAGCTAGTATCTATCTGGAAAATTAAAATATTGAAAAATCTCTTCAGCTTTGTCGGAACAATAAGATATAAAATTTGACTTACATCTTTCACAAATAAGAAAAATAAATAATAATACTATTTTACATATTAAATAAGACGCGGACAAAATGGGCAGTCCGTTTCTTTGACCCTACTTAGTGAACAAACTCACCAACTCTTATGTCGTTCTCTACACAATTTCAAAGCATTACTTGGGACATATGCATGCATTTATATCTTATATGGTCATGGCACTTCAAATTCTGTATAGTTCTATCAGGCAAGACATGGAAACATCCAGACGTGTGTCACTAAACTATTTATGGTTTGCTTTCACATTTGGGAATATTGGTCAATAATTCATATAAACGTATCATTATTAGTTGCTCCCATAAAAGAAGGCAATAGCCAATTGCCATTTTCCAAAGAGTTCCCGAAAAAAAAAAAACTTGTTTAAGAATAAAAAGATAAGCAAATCTATATATACATGGCTACAAAATATACGCATTTGGGTAATATCTATATAGGTTTATATGTGTGTTCTTTCTTTTCTTTTATCATTTAAAGGAATGAGGAAAGCCTTGACTTAATTAATATATATGTATAAATAAATATATATATATATATATATATATATATATAAAAGAGTTGCATCAGTTTGGTGAAGCTTCTTATTACTATCGTTCACATAAATGTTACTCTTTTTCCCCGCCAAAAATATTTTCCAAATTGGTATTTGCTTAATTTGGTCAGGTTTTAATTTATGAAGCATTTTTCTGGCATAGTTTTATTCAATAAGATTGTTGGTGTGTGAATTTTTGGAGCCCATCTTGAGGCAGTCTTGCTGTTATTTTTGCTTTGTTTGTTTTATTTTTCTTAACTTTTTTTTTTAATTTTTTTTATATAAGTAAATTGGCTAGAAGCGAACGTAACTACTACAAAAGTCATTATTTAGTGACTATATATTTTTTAGTCATAACAATTTTTTTGGGGAACAAAAGTGATATTTAGTCACAACTAAAAATTTTTTGTTATTAAAAGATAGTATTTAATCACAAGTTGCCACTAATATACTTTTAATCACAATCTTTTTCATAAATTGATAAAATTCACAATAAATTGTAATTTTTTGTGATTTAAAGTTTTAGATGTGGACTTTTTAATCACGGCATAAGATAATGGCATTTTTCTATTTATGAATTTTCACTTTTAGTCACAAATTTTAAAATTTGTGACTAAAAGTGATATTTTTATTTTTTTGGTGGATATGAGATTAGTCCT
Organism: Trema orientale; assembly: GCA_002914845.1. Classification (NCBI taxonomy): domain Eukaryota; kingdom Viridiplantae; phylum Streptophyta; class Magnoliopsida; order Rosales; family Cannabaceae; genus Trema; species Trema orientale. The sequence goes on from JXTC01000112.1 coordinate 616,428, forward strand.
TTAGATGTATAGATAGAATATGCAAGTCTATCTTTGATACTCTTCTTTCTTTCATTAGTAAAGGAAAAAAAAAAAATGAAAAAAATCCTAACAGTTAACATTTTATATCAGAATTTGGTTCTCTTAAAAAGTTATTATACAATATTTAGAGTATATTGAGCCTTTAAAAGAAAGCTGAGTGTATTGAGCTTAGAGATGCAACTATGGGCCGCAGCCCATAGGCCAGTCCAGGCTCGTCCCGCTACAGTATCAGGAGATACTGTAGATGGGCCGGCCCAACTTGTCTACTATTTGTGAGCTGAATTGGGCCATGATATTGTGGCCTACGGGCCGGCCCATCAAAGTTCATAAGATGGGCTGAGCCGCGATGGGCCGACCCATTTTGGTCCATTCTTCTTTTATTTTTATATATTTTTTAAATTTTATTCCGTATAATCTTAAATATTTTATACTATTTTTTCCTTATTAAACTAAAGTTTTGTATTGTCCCACTGAATTTGACTTATAAGATTTTTAATAAAGCAGTCATAAATAAAATTTTTATTAATAATTTACATAATTATTTAGTACTATCTATATTAGTTTTTCTGATTTTGGTAAATATTTTTTTATTGTTTATATTAATTAATACTTAAATTAGTTTATAATTTGTACGTACATTATTTAGGATTTGATAAAAAAATAACTTCAAAGTTAAAACAAAAATTTGTTTTTTTTTTTTTTTATAACTTTTGAACTAGAATGGGCCGGCTCAACCCAACCCACATATAGGGTAGCCCATGGAATGAGCTGGACTGCTTTTTTTTTCTTCGATGGACTAACCTGGCTTGACTCACGAAAACAATGGACTGGGCCGACTCGACTCGTAGCCCACAATAGTCCTACCTAAAATAGGCCGAGCCGGGCGCCCATTGTTGCAATTTGAGCTTCATCATAATCTTTTTAATACTCTCCCTAGTGGAACACAGTTTCTTCTAACTCATAAGTTGTCCGTTTATGCCAAGTATTAAAAGAAACATATTACACTAGAACCAATTTGTTAAAGAAAAAGAAAGCCGAAAGTTTCTTCTTCGAAGTTAAATTATGTTCTATGCATTGGTCATTCGTTGACCTACTAAGATTAATGTGCATGAGTACGGAGTAATAGAATATGACTTTGTTACATACATATATATATATATTATATACAATTATATTATATTTGAATGAAGACACGACTTCCACAAATATGTATATATATATATATATATGAGATAGAACGTACACTTTGAAGGGTTTAGTGCCGTGTAATATGAAAGGCGTACGTACAAACAATAATAGCCAAAAGTCTACTCTTTTACGGATGCCACAATAAGTATAGAAGCATTTAAAAGTCGTATATATATTTTTTTGTGTGTGTGTGTGTTTATCTTAATATTTTAGCCACACTATAAAAGATGCAAACAACTATGTAGATACCTTCATATAGATACATCGAACATGGATTTTCGTTGATGTCTTCTTATTTCTTAATTAGTTTCTTCTATCTTCAGAAAAGCGACAGCACTGAAAGCTGCCAATATGCATACAAATATCCATGTAATATATGTTAAATATATAGTAATAAGACGGCCATGACGGCCAGTCAAAAGAGATATGGCTAGGTGCGCATGACAAATGACAGAGCATGCTGCTGATCATATAATTCTGATAGTCTTTTCGTTTCGTGTACATGCTTTCAAAATTTTATAACCTTGTTCTTTTTTTTTTTAAATCATTTTTTTATAAAAATATTACCGATATATATTTATATATATAGCTTCAATAATGAAGTACGCCGTACAAAATTAAGCTTTAATAATATCTTGATCCTCAAAGAAAAAGCTTTGATTATTTGATAAATTATACTAACACCAGTTTCTGAGTCGCTTTCTCCTCGCCCAATTTTCTGAATCACTCTTCTGGAACATGATTTCCAGAGATTTAATTACCAACTAAAATAATTTTTTTTTTTAAGTAACAAATATGTTATTATAAAAAAGTTCTCTTACAATAACATAAAAAAAATAATGTATTAGATCAGAAGATTCAATAATTAAGCTACTTCTCCACTCCTAAGATTATTCTAGCCAAACCCAATATAACTGATTGACTACGACACCAAAAGAAAAAAGAAAAAAAGAAGAAAAAGCTAAATACTTCCGATAGTGATTTGACCTATAAAAAAACCCAAATAGAAATCATTTATGTTTCACAAAACTGCCACATACATCATAACTGAATTATAATCCTATATATAATTTGAACTTATGTCCATATGATAATTAGTGGTGTGGCACACAACTTTATTTTGATCTATCACTCTAACAGACCCATTGTGGTAAAAGACAAACTTTTGGTAGAAATGTAAAATAAAAAACTATTTGTTTTTTGTTACATCGATCGACCACCCATCTTTTGAGTAAATTCTTTATTCTAAAAGCCAAAAAATTTTAAGAAAATTATAATGATTAGATCCAGTGAGACTTGAACAGCAAGGCCAATTAAGTAAGCCACTACTAATAAAATTGCCTCCTCAATCGTCACACCACTACTCTTAATAGTTAAGGGTAGTGACTCTGAGAGAAGAATTCTAGTGAGGTGTTGTGCTTCAATTGGTTAAAACAAACATAGGTTTCCCCGAAATTAAAAGCAGTTTAAAACATCTTGTTATTATTATTTGGGATGCTTGGCGATGGCGAGAGAGAGAGTCAACTGATTTTATTGGACACAGAGGAAGTGAGAGTTGTGATAAGGAAAATTATCATTATTATTAAGTACTCACTGAAGCGTTAATGGTGGTCCAATTTGGTAATGGGCAAAATATATCTCGGATGCCATAGATTGATGTTTTCGAGGTTCTATAGGATTAAACTTTAAAGTTATAATTAGTCCTTAGAATGGCAATATAAGACACGGTTACAGATATCTGTGGTTATTCGATCCGAACGGGGAGAAGAAAAACCGCTCAAGCAGAGAAAATAATCAGGACGAGGAATAACTGCACCGTTAATATGCAAGTATAGTGCGGAGACGGTATTAATATAATTCGCACCGTATCCGCCCCGATATATATATATATTTATATAGAAAAATTATTATACATATAAATATGTATTTAATTTTACGTACTATTTATATTCTTATATCTTTGGTAAAATAATGAATTTGGAGAGTTATATGTACTTATATATTTAATTAGAGTTTAAAAATTATTAGTATATTATTGTGTTTAATATTTTGTTGATTATGAAAAGAATTTGGTATTTTCATCTTAATTTTTTTAATATTTTATTATTATCAATGGGTAATGGGTAACTACGGTTTCTCCCATTATCCGTTGGTTAATACTCGCACCGTTTCCGCATCCAAAAAAATGGTTACTTGGGCAGATATGTTATTATGATTAACTTTCAGGGATAGGGATGGTAATTAAAAAACCATTCCCGATCTGCCCCATTGCCATTCCTATTAGTCCTTTCCATTTACACTTTCAACTAAATAAAGGATATCTATTTTTTTTTTCCAATATCACATGTGGTATGTTATTGTAACTATATAAATGTTATTTGTGTAGTAAATTTTAATTCACTAGTTGAATTATGACAATATATTTGTCACATTATATATTAAATAAATGATAAGTTAGATAAGATCATAATATTATTTTTCTTTAAAATTGTTGATAGATATCCTCTGATTTAACAAAAAGTAGCCATTTCGACTAAAAAGTATCTGTAAGCTCTCAGCATTCTAACTATAGTAGCCTTCAAGTACATAAAAGTTCATTTTTTAAATTATGTTATCTAATTTTAAAAGTTTCGTTTTCGACAATTTTAATTACAATTTGACTATATATTTGATCCAAAAATACAGTTAGAATGTTTTATTCAATATTAATAAAAATGTGGTGGTTTTTTTTTTTTTTTTTTCACTAAAAGGCAAAACATGTTGGTTTTTTTATTTTTATTTTTTATTTTTTTATCCCTTCACATAAATGTGTCAAAATGGGCCGGGCCAAATGACCCGGCCCGCATTATAACTGCCGGGCTAGGCTATATGTTTAGGCATGCCGTGCTGGGCCGACCCTCCAATCTAGCCCGCTCGGCCCACCCACCAAAAATAATTTTTTTTTATTTTTTAAATTTTTTAAAAAATAAATTTAAATACAAACTTTTTCCAATACTTATAAATATATATTTTCTCACTCTTTTTTTTTTTACACTTTTAAATTTCAATCTAATTCTAAATAATTTTTCAATACTTAAATTTTTTTTATCAACTATTCTACCTATATAATTTTAGCTTATTTAATTATTTTTAAACTTTTATCAATAGGAAAAAAATATAACATATTATTTATTTTTTCATAAATTTTATTTCAATATTTTCAACTAATTATACAAATAATAATCTCATTTTTTGGATTTTTTTAAAAATTTTTAAAATTGGACCAAGAACGGGCTGGCACAGGCCGGCCCGTCTAGGCCTACCTAGGAGCCTGGCGGGCCTATGGGCTGGGTTGGGCTATATTTTAAAATTCCGGGCCGGGCCAAGCCCGGCCCGCTTTCTTAAGCGGGCCAATATGACCCAGCCCATTCTTCTTCCTAGCCCGCTTTGGGCCGAGCTGGGCCGGACCGGCCCGTCCATTTTGACACCTCTACCTTCACATAAATATCAAGTTTTTTTCTTTCTTTATAGGTAGGTAGTAGAATATATTTTATTCAAAAAAAAAAGTAGTGGAATATATCAATTTTTGCATTGGATGTTGATGGAGAATAACATTGGATGATCAAATCCTATCTTGGGATTTGACGATGAACAATAAATTAAAGAGAATAAATAATAAAAAAATCTGAGATTTAAGATGATTTAGCCTTAAAGAATACGATCTACTTTCAGAGTGGCTTTCTACGATGAGTGAATATTACAAATAAGCATGACTCCATAAATGGAACTCCGAATGAATGAATTTAGCACTGAGAAAATGTACCCATCTATTTACAGAGAAGTCCTACTCCAAGTCAAAGACTAAACATTTATCTGATAAATCATGAGATAACTCTTTATTTGAATGCAAGTGCATTCTTATCCATATTTGAATATGCATTTATCAAAATTTGGCTCAATATCTCGCTTTGATGAATGTATAATTGTATACATTTACTATAAGATTATATCATCATTATACACTTAGAGTTTCATTAAATTTCCTAATTTAAAGCACTTTCATAGACTGATGTTGGGAATCTGACCGACTCAGATCTGTCGTTTCTAGGATCTCATTTCAACAAATGTTAAAATAACAGAGAAATAAAAACAGGGAATAGAAACAATCACCACAATACAAGAATTTAAGTAAAAAAATCTTAAATCAAGAGTAAAACCACTGCCCTCAGAAAAGAATTTCACTATATGAAATTTTTTTATAATTATATAGATTTTCCACTTTTCTACCCAATGATCTTAATACACCCAAGCGCTTTCTTATAAGAGACTCTCACAAATATTTTCTCCTCACACTTTTCTCCTCTCTTTGAATAACTATCCCTCTTATACAAGAGAATAAGAGAATAAGAGAATTCACACTTCCCTTCTCCTTGAAAGGAAAGACACAAAGAGACTAAAAATGAATTTCTCTAGAAGAGGAAAATGCTACCTATTAGGGTGACTAGTAACTAAGGAGATAACCTCTTTATATAGGGCTTAAGCCTCTATTCCTCTCCATCTTCTACTGATGTGGGACTTTGACTTTTTTCATATTTTTAATATTTAGCCAAATTTCAACAATATTCACCTTAGCTAAATAATAAAAATATCCATAGCTTCTGCTACAAACACTATCTTTACTGACAGTCATACTCCACCATATGAGTACACACTTAAAACTAACGAATTCTAAGAATTTCATCTCGGCTCATGTCGAAAAATTCTTGCTGAAAATTATGGTGCAACTTCCAACATTTGACTTTTTCTGGGAGCTCATCAGCCATCGACATCATCTACCATACATCCTGCATTAATGCCAAATCAACACTCGTATGCAAACTTATGAATCTTGAATCTGCCACTATCACATTCTCTTCCATGTCAACTTTGGAGATCTGTGATATTCCATAAAGATTAGCAGCATCATCAGATTTGGAGCTTTTAGTCGAACTCGTTCCACATTTTTGACAGTTTCTTTTAGGTACCAAGATTATCCACACCTCTAGTAGATACATCATTCTCCAATTCAGAAACGACATTATTTAAGATATTTGGACGATTACTTATAGCTCTTGCTTCCAGATCTTCGTTGTCTTCATCGTTCATATTGGATTTCTCAGAATCTTTACCCTTCAAACTCTTATACAAACCAGATTGAATCATCCCATCTAATTTCTCCATATCAATCCTTACCGGAGTCGAAACTTGCATTCTGATATCTCGCTCTTCACTTCAAGCTTGAAAACTACTAAGAAAATTCCTCAAACAAAATTTTCTTAAACTATCACCAAGTTCCAGTGCACCGAAGAACCTCGCCTACTCTGATACTATTTGTTGGGAATCTGATCGACCTAGATTTGCTGCTCCCAGGATCTCACTTCAATGAATATCAAAATAACAGAGAAATAAAAATAAGAAATAGAAATAATCACCACAACACAAGAATTTAAGTGGAAAACCAAATCAGGAGAAAACTACTGCCCTCAGAAAAGGATTTCACTATATGAAAAACTTTTACAATCATATAGATTTTCCTCTTTTCTACCCAATGACTCTAATACACCCAAGCATTTTCTCACAAGAGACTCTCACAAATATTTCCTCCTCACACCTTTCTCCTCTCTTTGAACAACCATCCCTCTTACACAAGAAAATAAGAGAATTCACATTTCCCTTCTCCTTGAAAGGAAATGCACAAAGAGACTAAAAATAAATTTTTCCAGAAGAGGAAAATACTTGAAATACTACATATTGGGGTAATTAGTAACTTAAGAGATAACCTCCTTATATAAGGCTCAAGCCTCTATTCCTCTCTATCTTCTACCGATGTAGGGCTTTGGCTTCTTTAACATTTTTAATATTTAGCAAAATTCCAACAACTGATAGGCATAAAAGTAAGAGTTACCCCTAATTTGTGCTAAATGTTTATTTCTGCGTAGGTTTTGCAAAATGGGCACAGATTCTAAACCATAGAGGAAATTGATTCAATTCTTGAACTCATGGATTCTGAACTTAGTATCTTATTAAACCCAGTTTACAAGATCTACTCAGATTATTTCGAAATAGGTCTCAAATGGACAATATTGCAAATTGGACTGTGTTTAAATTCAACCCGATACAGTTCAATGTTTGGCCAATTCTTACCTCAATACAATCTCAAATTGAGTGACTCTTGATGTTATATACACATACACAAAAAGATCTAGATGATTTGTTCTTTGAGAAAATTCCAAAGAAGCCAAAATCTGGGTGAAAATATTAGATCTTTCCAGATGATGTGATTAATAATCAGTTTTGACTCAGCAAATTCTATCTTCACCATTTTTGTACCAAGTCAAGAAATACGGCTTTGATTGATGCAATTTTAGTGGCATACAACTTCTAAAAGATAAGACTTCATTTTTACTTTTTTGATCAAGACCTTATTCGTCCAAATTCATTGAGTTCCTAATATATTTTTGGGAGGGAATGAATATGCTAAAACAAATTGCCATCTTGCACTTATCTTTAGTCTACAAATTTTGACTTTGTATCTCTAAGTTTTCCTATAAATAGATACTTAAGCTAGGAGGCATCTTAGTATGAGATCAAGATCACTGTCTTCTATTCTTCTCTTGTTATTCATACTGTTATAATCTTGCTTTACCTTCAAAATAGTAGGAAAATTCTGTTAAAAGCTATGTTCACATTGTGTTCATACTTGTTGTTCTTCTTCATCATATTATTTGATCTTGCATATTACGAAGGTGAAAGGGTAAATCTCTTGGGAAGAAAAATAAGTATAATCTAAACTCTAGGTAGACCTCATTGTTTATATCATTTAATCATTATTATACATATGTTACTTAATTTTCTTAATCAATCTTAATACCCTCCTTGTTAAGTGGTGGATCTTGATTCATTGTTGTCAACTTTTGGCATAACAAATACTTAATTCCTTTTGTATCGGTTGTGCTAGGAAGGAATTTTGATTTATTGTAATTACACTGTGGTATTATGATTGTTTGACCACATTTGCAAGTATTGGTATTATCAAAGAAGGTAATTAAGAAAACTAATCTAATAACATAAAATAACTAATAAAGGACCTTTAATGACAAATACTCTGATTGGAATATCTCTTGTGTGTGAATTTCAATTAAGTGATAAAAGAGCTTAGATTTTACTTATTTGATGTACCCAAAAGTGAATTCCCTAATCTTAGCAATTGTTTAATTTTGCAACTTCATATCATTATATTGCTATCACTTTGTTTCATATTGTTATAATCATCCTACAATATACTTTCTCCTATTTTTATTCTTGTAATATATATGTTATAGTATTGTATTATTCACTAACTTTTCTATGGATCAATTTCGGTCTTGTCGAGTGATTTATTACTTTGACACTCCTGCACTTAGGAGAAGATTTCATTAATTTGAACCAATCACACTTCTAGAAAATTCCATAAAATATCTTGCCATGTTTCTAGATTGTGGTCGCATGTTTTGTTCTTCATACCTTTCGTGAAATAAAGAGCAAAGTCATATACGAAGCGAGAATCACCAGAGTGAATAATGGCTATAGTAACTTATACACTGGTACCATTTTGGAACAAGTATATTAGTTCTTATAATGAATAATCAATTTATATACTGGTATACCAACTGATATACTGGTGTTTGTTTTTATATTAAATTAATAAGTTTATCAATTTTCGAAAATAACAAATCAGTCTATATGTTGGATGTATTAGAGGTTGTAATTGGGTGGTAGATATTATTATACAATGGTACACATGCCTCACCTTCTAAGAAAAAGGATTTTCTTGTAAAACATTTCCTTGGCTCAATCCATGCGATACACAGTGTTTCACACCATGGTATGTGTGGGAAATTTAACTTTCTCTTCTTCTCTCTTTTTTATGTTAATTGTTAAAAATACTATTAATAACAATTGTTAGGATTTGTTTGGATATACATTTATTTTTTAGATTTTATTTTCAAAATGAAAAGAATGGTGAGATTTTTCAAGCAAAGCCGAGAAGATTTTCACATTTCATTTTAAAAATAAAAAATAAAAAACAAAAATATATCCAAATAAGTTCTTCAACAAAATTGTCCACTAAGAAAGCAAACAATAACAACAATGAACGAAATTGTCCACTAAGAAAGCAAACAATAACAACAATGATCTTTTGTAATGGTCAGTATAAGTAATAACAAAACATTATCGACGAAATTCTAAGCTCATTGGCATTATTAATATGCTGCTAGGTATGTTGTGAGAAAAGGTGTATTATTTATCGACAATAATTTTAGTTGGTAAACAGGTAAAGTACATTTTCCTAGTAGTGACCGCAGTACCGCACATGTGACTCACTTAATTGTACATGATCTATAATGTAGTCTTACATTTTGCGTGTATGGCAGTGCTAACGTTAACCTTCTCTAGCTCATTCGTGAGCGAGCAATACTAAAATATTAAGAATTAATTGTTGGTAGATTTGTTATAGTAACCTTACCTTTTCACCTTTATTTATTCTTTTTTTAGTTCCACCATTCATCTTTTTCAAGTTAATTAAGTAATAATATTACAAAGAGGGTCAAAAACGTGAATTGGAAGTGCAACTGTGCAAGTAAGTGCTTATATTGGTATCCGGTCAATGTATATGAGGTCCAGTCTGGTACATATGGGTCAGGCAATGTGGCTGCCTTAAATGGGCTGGATAAGAAGTCCCACATTTCCTTGGAAGAGCTCATAATTTATAGAGGAAATTAGAGTAATTTAGAAAAAAATTTGAAAAATACGGTGGTTTAAGTCTTTTTAAGGTACGGTATAGTTTTTATTAGGTAAATACTACTTTTTAAAAATTTAGAAAAATACCATTTTTTAAAATAGTAACTAGTTTCTGGTAACCAGTTTTCAGAAACTGGTAACTAGTAACCAAAAGTATTTATAACTGATATAAAACTGATAACTAGTAACTGATAACAAGTTTCCAGAAATAGGTAACCAGTAATTATTTTAAAAAATAGTATTTTTCTAAATATTTTTTTAAAAGTGATATTTTTCTAATAAAAACCGTACAAAAATTTGAAAAAAGCCTGAGTTTCATATTTTTGTAATTCTTATAGGTAAAAGTGATAGAAACCCTAATTTATATGGGCCTTTAGGAAAATTTCTAGAGGAAATTAGGTATAGTACTGTATTTTGGCTGAAAGTTATTTTTATACGATGTACGGAGTTTTTGTTAAGTTTTGTACGACTTTTTTTAACAAAATAAAACATAAAGGCTATGTTTGGTACACTGTATAAGGACCCTGTATTGTATTAATTAAATATAATATTGTGTTTGGTTGTGCCTTTGTATTGTATTATTTAATACGACATCAAAATTTAATACAATACGAAGAGTATTATCTAATACATAATAAAATGTCTGTATTACACTGTATTATATAATTTTAACTTTAACATATTATTGTACAATACTCATTCTCCTCACTTTTTCTGTTTATAATTTCTCTCTCATCACTTTCTATCTCATATCACATTATCATTTTCAAAAGTGGTATTTTTCTAAATAAATTTTTTAAAGTGGTATTTTTCTAAATTTATATCTAAAAAGTGGTTTTTTGTAGATAATTTTTTAAAAGTGGTAAATTTAGAAGTGGTATTTTTCAAAATATTTTTAAAAAATGGTTTTTTTAAATAAATTTTTAAAAATGGTATTTTTCAAAATTAATTTTTTAATACAACATCCTAATACAAGTGCAAAACCAAACATAGTGTTATAATAGAATAATACAATACAATACAATCCAATACAATACATCACAATACAATACAAAACGGCGCACCAAACATGGCCAAAGATTTAAATTTTACGGTGCTGACATCAGCTGTCAGCCGTAGTATAACGAAACGAAAAAAAAAGTGCATGTGCCTGACGCACTAAAGGCGCGTCTTACTTATGGCTAATGCTTGAGTTTTATTTGTTTTTTCAATCTTTTTCCTTTAGTCTTATTGTTTACTCTTTTTTTTTTTTAAATAAGTTGTCTTCATGTTAATGTTTTTTCCGATAGATTTTTTTTAACTGATAGATTTTGTTTTTCTTTTACTTTTTTTTAGCATATATGTATTTAATTTTTTTTTATCTTTATCATGTGTTCAATTTTTTTAGAATAGAATTAATTTATTTTAGCATAAAGTTTTTTCTATAATCTATTTCTATAGGTTTTTAGAATTAATTAACCCTTTCATATTTTTATTTTTAAAAAAGTTTTATTTTTAACTTTTTTTTAAATACCTTTGTTTATGATTGCACTAATTTTTCTAAAAATTTTATAGTGGATTAATTTTTTAAGATAAAGTTATTTTTCTTAACTATTTTATATAATTTAAGTATCTGTTCGAGATTATCTCTAAAAGTTAAATATTTATCAACGATACTAAGTTATTAGAGTGTCTTATAGTTCTTCTATCACTTTCTTATTTATCCCATCTGAGAAGAATTTGACATTGTGTTTAGTATTCCTTATTACCAAAAAAAAAAAAAAAAGAAATAAAAAAAAAGCCTCCTGCCTGATTACCAAAGGTATCCTATTCAGTTACCACAAGTTTCCTAGCTGATAAATAAAAAACTATTACTACAGGTATCCTACCTGTTAAAGGAAAAAATGATTATCATAGGTATACTATCTTGTAAATATATAACACTATTATCCTACGTATTAACTATAGGTATTCTAAAATAGGTTTACTATGGGTATCCTACTCGATTACCATAAGTATCTTATAAAGTTACCATAAGTATCTTACTATGGTATCCGAGTAAAATGTACACTAGACTCTAAGTATCAATTTAACATATTTAACTTTTTGGTGGGATATCTTTTTTTGATGGTTGAGTATGGCTATTTACCTACGGTCTCCCACCTGGATACTGACGGTCTCCCACTTAGTTACGTAGAATAATTAAAAATTTTGTTAGAGTTAGTTAGTTACTATAGGTATCATACAAGATTACTTATGATATCTGGGTAAGAGGTAAATATAAGTATAAGTATTTGTATCATTTGCATAAATTGGAAGAGAAAATGGTTATCATAAGTATCTTGATTATAAGCAGGTAAATTAGAACGAGAGTTGTGTAACCTGGTATCCAAGGAAAGATAGTCACTAAGGCTCGCATAAGCTTTTAGGGAAAAAAAAACAAGAAACAAAAAAGAAGATTACCATAAGTGTCTTGGTAGTAAGCAAGTAAATTAGAAAGGAAGTTGTACTAATACTGTAAGTATCCTACTTGGTTACTTATGACATCTATTTGATTACTTGTGGTATCCACTTTAAATAAGTATTTAAATAAAAATATTATTAGGTATCTTACATGGATACTTACGCTATGAGGATATCATGATATCATAACAAGTTATGTATGGTATGTTATACTGTAATTTAGAAGTTGATATTTGGGCATTCTATATATTTTTTTTAATAAAAAAGAAAATAAATTAGCATAAGTACTGTTACAGGTTATTTATAGAAAATAGAAAGAGGAATTAGTATCGTTATTGTTAAAAAAAATGTCATTATTAAAAAAATATTTTTATTAATTAATTTTATTAAAAAGAATTTAAAACATTCTTCAAAATATTTTTAATGGTTCAATTAAAAAATTTTAAGCCAAAGCTAAAATCCAAGGACAATAACTTTATCAAACTAGAAAATTAAATTAGGAGGAAAATAGGCCAATTATTGGGAAAAACAATCCTAAAAATATAAATAAAAAATTAATAAAATATATTTAAAAAACATTTTGTCAGCGCCTATGACCAAGTATTGACACGTGCCTTCACATGCGCTTCTTGTCTTTTTCTTTTCTTTTCTTTTTTGGCTTGACGCGCTTTAGGTTCCGTACTTCTTTTAAAAAAATTGTCAGACCCCGTATTTTTCAAATAATGTTACGTAATCATCCATATTTCCGTATTTTTCAAATAATATTACGTAATTCTCCGTATTTTTTAAACTTTTTTTTGTACATACCGTATTTTTTAAGAGTGGGCCAACTTTTTCTGTATTTTTGTAAAAAGCCCAAATTTCTAATATTTCAAAGGGGTTCTTAGTGAAATGGCAGTTTTTCACACTTCACCTTAATAAATGTTTGTCTTTTGTTTTATAAAAAAATTATCAAGTTTATCACTTGCAAAATATATAACATCATTTTCATTATATCATATTTAGCACAAAAACTGATATGCTTTAGTATAGAACTGATTTACTAATATGTGATCTAGTAATAATGTATGATATAAACAACCATATTGTTATAAAAACAAAAACATTTTATAACAGAATGTCATGTTTATCAATTCCAAATATATCACATTGGTTTCACTGTATCAGATTTCATGTATAGGTAATATAAAAACAAATATACACTAGTCAAAACACGATTTACGGACATCTGATTTGTTGAATGATTGATGGGATAATTATATCGTGTAGTTTGAAATTGAAATAAATTTATACCGTTATTTGGTTAAACTGCAATTAGATTGATAAATTACATAACCTTGAGGGATGTTTACACTTATTACCAAAAAAACAAAATAATGATTGGTCGAAGAAAAAATAAGAAAAATATGGTGAATAAATACAAGAAGATAAGTAAAAATATGAGTATACATTGTCATTCAGTCACAACCAAATTTAACATTCTATCTCACATAGGTGATCTCTTAATTAAGTGTAACCCGTATTATTCTGCTTGAAACTCTAGTTTTCGACAAATAAGAATCATTAAAAGCATAACTTAATCTTTCTTTTTACGGGCGTCACTATTTCATTATATGAATAGACATGGAGAGATTCCTACAGTGATCCAACATAGTCTTTATAATTTAGTTATCTCTTTTGAACCTAGATCCTGGGGTCTCTATTCAACTAGGTTAAGTATCCACTATATCGACTTATTCTTTTATGGGCTTTAGTCCCAATCCCCTGGATGATAATTTAACTAACTCTCTATTTAACCTATTGGATAATGAATCTGCAATATTATCTTTCGACTTTATATAGTCTACCGAGATAGCCCCAGTTGAGAGTAGTTGTCTAATTGTATTATATCTATGACGAATATATCTAGACTTACCATTGTATGTATTGCTCTGCAATCTTCTCATTGTAGATTGACTATCATAATATATGCAAATTATAGGCATATGCTTTGGCCACCCTGGAATATCCTTTAAGAAGTGGTAAAACCATTCTGCTTCTTTCCTATATTTATCCAATGTGATAAATTCAGATTCCATAGTGGATCTGGCAATAACAATTTATTTTGAGGATTTTAATGACAATACTGCACCTCCTAGTGTAAACATATAATCACTAGTGGACTTTGAATTTTTAATATCAGATATCCAATTCGCATCACTGTAACCTTCAATTACAGAGGGATATTTTGTACAGTACTTCCCATAACTATGTATAAACTGTAAGTATTTTAACACTCTTATAATCTCTTGCCAATGCTCGGCTCCAGGATTGCCTGTGTATATACTCAATTTACTAAATGCATAGGCAATATCTAGTCTTAAATAGCTCATTAAGTACATTAGACTGCTTATCACTCTGGAGTATTTTATTTGAGAAAAAATTTCTCTTTTATTCTTGGATAAATATAAAGTTAAATATATTGGTGTTCTGGCAACTCCAGAATTATCTTTATCGAATTTTCCAATAATATTATCCACTCAATGTGACTGACTTAAAATAAGCACGTTCGAAATTCTTGAGATTTTTATTACCAAAATAACATCAGCTAAATCCATATCTTTCATGTCAAATCTTGAATTCAACATATTTTTGGTAGATTTGATCATTTTATCATCATTACCAATAATAGGCATGTTATCAACATAAAGATACAAAATGACGTAACTATTTTTGGTACCTTTGATATACACACATTATTTACATTCGTTGATTTTAAATCCATTAGTCTTTATAATACTATCAAATTTTTCATGCCATTGTTTCGGTGCTTGTTTTAATTTATAAAAGGATTTTATCAATTTACAGACTTTCTTTTCCTGCCCTGGTGTAGAAGAACCCTCAGGTTTTTCCATGTATATCTCTTCTTCTAGATCTCCATTTAGAAATAATTTTTTACATTCATTTGGTTTATTTTGAGATTCCACAAAGCAACAATCATAAGTCCTATCCTAATGAAATTTATTCTCGTTATTGGAGAATATGTATTAAAATAATTGAGGCATTCTTTCTATCTGTAGCCTTTAATTATAAGTCTCATCATGTACTTATCAATCGATCCATTTGCCTTTATATTTTTATTGAAAATCCACTTGGAACTAAAAGGTTTATAACCTGGTGGAAGATCTACTAGTTCCCAAGTATGGTTTTGCAGGATGTAATCAATTTCTTTGTTGATGGCCTTTTTCCATAGAGGACCTTTTGTGGAGTTCATAGCCTCTTTAGAAGTTTGAGGTTCACCCTCAACCATACAAGTCAGAAAATCTGGACCAAAATATTTTTCTGTCCTTACTCCCTTACTCTATCGAGGTTCAACCTCGGTTTCTTTATTTTGATCTTGGTCCTGACTATCTCATGTGTTTCTTTTGATGAACTTGCTTTTTCTTTAGATTTACAAAGAAATACGTGTTCAAAGAATGAGCTATTCATTGATTCTATTATCGTATTCTTATGTATGTCTGAGATTTTTGATTTATACAGAAAGAACCGATAAGCATTCTTATTTTGTACATAACTAATGAAAATGTAATCAACAATTTTCGAACCTATTTTCACCCTCTCAGGTGTTAGTACGACCACTTTGACAAGACATCCTCATATTCATAAATAATTGTAAAAAAATTTTCTTCCTTTTCATAACTCATATAGAGTCTTTTCCTTTTTCTTTTTGGGCACCTTATTCAAATGATAGTTAGCTGTCATAATAACTTCTCCACACATGTTCTGAGGTAACCTAGAACTTATCAACATTGTATTCATAATTTCTTTCAAGAAATAATTCTTTCGCTCAGCAACTCTATTTAACTAAGATGAGTAAGGTGCTGTAATTTCATGCATGATTCCATATTGTGCACAAATTTCCTCAAATGGTGAATAATACTCGCTATCACGATCACTTTTTAGCACTTTAATTTTCTTGTTGAGTTGGTTTTCAACCTCATTCTTATAGAGAATAAACTTCTCTACAGCTCTATCCTTAGATTTTAGCAAACAAACATAACAATATTTTGTACTATCATCAACAAAAATAATAAAATATTTAATATCTCCCCTTATTTGTACAAGTTTTAAATCACAAATATCACTGTGAATTAAATCAACAGGTTCAGTGTTCCTCTCAACACTTTGAAATGATGACCTAGTCAGTTTTGCCTCAACACAAGTTTCACACTTGTGTCTGGAATCGATATGAAAAATGGATATATGATTTAAGTTAATTAATCTACGCAAGGTATCATGATTATTGTATCCTAGTCTACCATGCCATACATTAGAATACTCAAGCAAATAACCAGAAGAACTAG
>JXTC01000112.1:642505-688165 GCA_002914845.1 Trema orientale
TACGTCAAGGCTGTATAGATCAAATTGTATAAAGGAAGATAAACCAAACTGACTAACAATAATTATCGTTAGTTTACTGTAGGCTCGATTATGATTACATGCTTTATACAAATAATAGAACTTAATTATATGATTGGCTTTCTGTTTGGAAGTCAATGAATCATTAGCATTGTTTTTTTTTTTTTGAAATTGGAATGTGTTGACGGAGGTTTTGTCAACAATGAATATAGGAAATTGTGAGATGTGGTTTGTGTGTGAAAAGGATTGATAAAGCAATGTAAATAAGGAGACAAGAATTTTATAGTGGTTCAGCCCCAAAAAAGATGAGCCTACGTCCATTGTTCTTCACTATTTTCTGGAGAATTACAAGAGTTTCTCTAAGCCTCAAAGTGAGAGCAAAGAGAGAACTAGAGAGAGAATTATAGAACGTAATGAAGTGTTTTGTGAAGAATGTGTCTCCCCTATACAATGAGACTAAGCCACCTTTATATAGATGAGGATGGCTTATAATTTCCTAATTACATAAACGAGTAAGTGTCTAATCAGAAATATAATTTTGGGTATATATAGAATTAGGTAACATCCTCAATTAAATATGGGGATTACTCAATCTCCATTCTGAAGCTTGTTTCCTTTTCTATGCTAATTACCCTTTTGATGAAGCCTGAACTATTTTTCTTTTTATACTGGTCGCACCTGTTATATTCGGATGAGGTCGCATTTTAATTGAGAGAACACTTATGCGACCTGTCATGCTTGACTGTTGATTTTCTCAGTGTTGACCAATTATGGATTTAAGATCGCATAACAAAATGTAATCACTAGCATGTTTGCTGTAACAATCTTGTGTTTTTTTTGCACATTACGCATGTGGAAGAATTTTTTCTAATTGAAATTATAATTTTTTTAATGTATTTATGTATATAATATGTTTCTTGATCAGGAAATTTGCAGCTGCTTAGTTGATCTGGTGGTTTAGCTTTACAGTTTCTATTATACATATAAAAGCAAATCCAATTGATTTCCAATAGAGTTGTTTACTATCTTAGACTAACTCATAAGCCATTCCATGATCATTTTAAATAGCTATGAGAAGAGTCAGAGGACCCAATATGTTGCCAACTTTGTTTATTTATTTATTTATTTTTATTTTTGATATAAACGGGCTCATTAAAAAAATATCATTAATCGAAGCAAAAAACTTCAAATTACAATATAAGCGTAAAGATTACAATTTCAAACTCCTCAAAGAAAGGAGACGAAAAATGTATCACAAACACAACTAAGAACAAATATATGGGTTATCCTGATTCTCCAAGAGAAATAGATAACGAGGAACACTAGCAGTCTATTGCCTTCAACATTTGCTTCTGGCTACGTTCTTGATAGGGTAGACTATATAAGGCTAACACCAATTGAGATCCATGCTCGTAGAAAATAAAATAAAATTCAGCCACTGAACAGATCTAAATCTGAGAAGATTTCTCAAATTTAAAATCTACATCGGACTAAGATCCACATTAAAGGTATTACTATAAGACAAATCTACATATGGATTTATTAAAACTGAAAAAATAAAAAGAAAAAGAAAAATTAACCAGGAAGGAGGATGAAGAAAAAGGTGATAAGAGGAGGCTGAAGAAGGAGAAGGAAATGCCCCTTCTTCGGCCTCTATGCAAGGCAGCACTAGTTTTTTTTTTTTTTTTTTTTTTTGGAGGAGACGCAGATAAAGAGAGAGAGAGGCACCTCGATCCTAATAGGATACACCTTGAATTTGGAAGCTCCGATGTACCTTGAATTTGAAAGCTCCGATACACCTTGAATTTGGAAGCTCCCTTTTGCCCCTTTCCTATTTATTTATTTATTTTTACTATGGGCTTGACGAAGAAATTATAAAAATCAAATAGAGTCATATAGACTAAGCCTTCTTTTGAGGCAATCTATATAAACTAAACCAGTGTTTTAGAGTCCCACCACTCATGTCATAAGAGTTAATTAAAGAAATTATTTTAGTGCATTATGTCGAAATTACGAGAAATAATGGCCATTCATTGTATTCTAGAAAGTTGCCAGTTAAGGCCATTCATATGCATTGCATACAAATTATGCATCAACCACCCATAAAAGTAAGATACACTTCGATTTTTTTTTCCCTGAATAATAAAATGAGAAAATGAGTTGGACTTATGGTGGGAAGAAACATTGCATCCATTTATTTAGATCCAAATCCAAATCCCAATCTTGTTATTATGCATTGANGCTGCCTTAAACTACAAGTACCATGTTCGCTCGAACAGCTGGCCCTCTGGCCAACACTCTCTCATTCAACAAAGCAATGAACAATTAAGCAGGTTAGAAGCTTGTGGTGCAACTTCCTCATCTCTTATAAGCCAAAAACTGAGTGGTCTTAAAGATTTGCAGGATTATGTTGATGAGTTGCTTTTGTTCCTTCTTACTCAACAAGCTTTCGTCCAAGGGTGGCAAGAGAAATGGGTGGAGGAATTGTTGGATTGTTCTCTAAGACTCCTAGACATGTGTAGCATAGCCAAGGATATGGTGTCACACAAAGGAGTGTGCACGCGAAGTTCAATAGATCATTCGCAGGAAAATACGAGGTTTAGGTGAAGTTGGACTTAAAAGCGAAATCAAGAAATATTCTACCTCAAGAAAGGTGATAAAAAATGCAATCAATAATGCCCTGAAGAATATGAAGGGTGCTGAAATGAAATGCTTGTCTTCTCCTTCAACTGAAGACATTGAAACCATGGCCTTGATTACTATTTTAAGGGAGGTAAAAGCGGTCACTGCTTCTATTTTCGGGTCCTTATTGTCCTTTATTTCTGGGAAAAAATTTTAATCTAAGTTGAGTAGCTGGTCTTTAGTTTTGAAGCTAATGAACAACAAAAGAGTTGGTTGTGAAGAAGATACAAACATTAATGAATTTTCAAATGTGGATTCTACCTTGCATTGCCTTATGAGTCTTGAGACAAGCAAGCCCGACCAAGTAAGTACGTCGATGGTGCGCCAAATGAGATTCAGAATCTAGAGTTGTGCATTCAAGACTTTGAAGGAAAACTTGACTGCCTGTTCATGCGTTTAATCAAAAGCAGAGTTGCGCTTCTCAACATCCTCAACAACTAACTTAGAACATTTTGGTTGCTCCAACATAAGCAATGCAAAATTTTGATTTTTTCCTATATTGTAAATATCCAAATATACTTGTTCATGAAGACAGATACATATGTACTGTCTTTTATAGAAAATTTACTTGCTATCATACTATTATACTCAATTGCTGCTCCTACTTTTCTTTCTTCAATCACGAATTTACTTGCTATCTTTTCCAACTGTTATTGGCACCCATGAAATCACTTCAAAAGAGGATACATGTGAATGGAAAATCATTTACTTGTATCAAATATCAAGTCGTCACATGTTCAAATTGAAAGAAATCGGGCAAATTAATTACATCACAATCTGATATGAAAAATTGGATTTAAACTCACAAATAGTTCTGGGTCTAAGTTTTTATCACATGGCATTTGAGAAAATTAATTCAAATGTCAAGGCTCTACGGATTCCAATTAAATGTCTCAAGGGAGGTAATCAAAGCCAATGAGCAGTGTGATCAGGAGGCCAGTGGAATCATTAGCATGTTTGCTTCCTAATCTCATGGTATTTTAACTTCTACAGTACAAAAATAGAAACTATTATAAAAGCAAGTACTTTATGAATTGTGGTGTTTAAGAATTCGTTGATTAACCACTAAATTACTGGTTTTTAATGCAGGGACTTGCCACTAGTTTTATGTATGTAAGATAATTTTACTAATCGGAAGAAGAAAAATCGATGGAACTGTTTTTTCATTTAAATTTTTCTGTATGAATGTATACGAGTAAAATATTTCTCTATTCTCTATCATGTTGAGGATGAGGAATGTTTATTTCCATACAAATAGTTATTGTCATTTTCTAAGTTTTGGAGGATCATATTTGTTATGTAATACCATTCATGCATAACAAATCTTATATAATAGGTCTTGTATTATATGGATATGCACTTAGAAAGGGGATACTTGTCTTATCTATCAATAATCTCTTGCCTCTTTTACTTACTGATGGAGATAAAAGATATGGCCAGGAATATAGTCAAATTTTCTAGACAGGAATGAAGATTCATAGAAATCTCTTCTTTTTGTCTTAAACCAAATAGCGGCATACCAGATTCAATGAGTTCAACATCTTCAAAGTAAGCTGACTTCAAGATCTTCAAGATAGTGTTAGTAAGTTTCTTTTACTTATCACTCAATCACTAAGCCTTGTGCCAAGAAGAGCATGATAAATGATGTTTTTCTTGCATTAATGGATAAAAGAAACTTGATCGATTATTCACAGAAGAAAGAAGAGGTGAAATGGGGTTGACAATGACAAGTGAGATTATCAAAGTTTTTTAACTTCAAGGAAAAATGGAATACTAAAGAGAAGAGAAGGAAATAAAAGCTTAAAAAAATCTCTTAATTAAGCAAAGCCTTTTTGCACCTGAAGAATATCTTTCTTAAATTATTGTCTCAGATATTTCATCATGGATACATTCATTAATAAGCCCTGAATAGAAGTGTTGAAGAAACTTAAAAGGAGTACTATAAAATGTGAAAAGGCCATCTAAAACTCAGAAATTTACCACCGGTCCTTAAACCACCTACTCTTCAACCTTTTTACACTCTGTCCAACCAACCTGTTCGAGATTATTTAATATGTCTTCCTCTGCAGATAAAAATGACTCGTATTTCAAGCCCTTATCTCAGAAGTGATGACCAACCAAAGAGTTTGTTTCATCTACTCTTCTCTTTTCTTCAACCTACCCTACTTGTGCATATTATTTTAGTAATTCCACAACCTCAAAAGCCACGAACTCTATCCCATATAAAGCATGATCCACGTGTGTCACTTTGGATTCTTCTTCATCAAAGTTTAATTACTCTTATTTTGATCGTCTAATATCTAGGAAGCTCTTTTCTCTCTGTTCAAACCACAAATGATGTAACTCTTTCATTTTTTTTACTATCCTTTAATGTCATCCTCTCCTCCATTTTCACTAAGCTTATGATAATTACATACGTACAAGTGGTAGCATCCAGACTAGGTTTCTATATACTATTGCTCAAAAACAAATTCTTAATTGTAATCCATAATGAAACTGTAGTCTTTACTAATAAAGTTACTTCAATTAAAATTATAGTTTTGTTATAATTTTTTTTTTTTGGTAGTGGTGAACCTTTTCAAAATAACATTACGCGCAGTTTTTTTCTAGTCCAATTTTAGTTGGATTTTTGGTGCTACCAGAGTAATGTTTAGCAAAAATATTTTAATAAAACATGAATTAGAAAGAGGAAAAAGCTTCTTGATAGGTCTAATATAATCTTATTCAATCTTCTAGAGATATATACTATTTACAAACCTATTGATACAATGGTGTTGGACCTGCTCTTGCCAGTTTTAATAAAATAACGAATTCCTTTGACACCAATTTATGTGTTTGACTGAGATATATATAAAAGGATCAAAGAGTAATAATTTCCTGGAATCTATTCTATATATTTTCTAGAATTTTTCAGATTCCATATGCTAGCTTAAGCTAGAAATTGTCACGATTTCTATAGTGAGAATATAAAATCCAACATTGCCCCACCTCTTAAAAAGTTTAAGATCGGCATTAGGAGAATATTGACAATATAACATGATACAAGAGATAAAAGGTTGTGACTTCTGAGTTCTAACCGTAATTGCAAACTTCACTTTGTCACCACATACACCTCTTAATAGTTTAAACGTTTAGAATTGGTATCTAGCAGTCTCCTATAATGGGATTAAAGCAACTCAATGTAGATCTTGAAGATTACTTTTGTTGAATACTAGGTAGTTAATTTTCTAGTTTATAAGAAGTATATGACAAAGCCATGTATTGCTTCAACACCAATTTATGATGTGTTTGTATTTATGTATAATGTATGGAAACTACAGTTCATCATTTATGATCGTCTGGAAAATTCAGTACTGCATAACAATATAACGTTCATATCATAATAGGATAACATGTGAAAAGACTATATTTATCAAAGACAAAAAGAAAGACAGACAATAAATACAAGGACTTTATCAGAAGAAGTGAACATCAATAGAACCGCCAATTTTAACTCAAATCAGAAGAAGTGAACATCAACAGATTGCCAATACAAGGGCAATTAATATTATTACACTACAATGTTAAGATCTATAAATTGTAGTTTTGTAACTATAATAAAAGGGAGTCTTTTGTTATAGTTTTTATATAACTAGGACCACTTTCTTTTACACTCTCTTCTATCTCACTGTTTGATATTTGAATTTCATTGTACTTGATGAGTGATTAATTCACTCATAAAACAAGTATCACTCAGCTCAAATAATTACAAGTTCTCAAGCTTTTACGTTGGTTTGATGTGTTTTCACTTTGTTTTTGTAGTTCTTGTGAATAAATGAGAACCAAAAAACATTGGTGACAAATATGGGTGTTTCAACCATTTGAAATAAAAGTTGAGTCCGATACGAGAGCAACGCAATGAAAATCAGGCAAAACGGAGCTAAAACGAAGAAATGGTGCCCCCGGAAAGAAAAGCTGTCATGCTGAGTTCCAGAGTCAAAAGCGCCGCGGCACTGTAATAGTAGCACCGTGGGGCTGCATGAAAAACAGACTTCCAGAGGCTACAGTGCCGCGGCACTTGACAGGGAGAGCCACAGCGCTACATAGCGTCCGGAAGTGCATTTTTAGCGCCTTTTTAGAGTCAATCTGGACCATTGATACCATCTAATCAAATGGTTGATATTCCACCCGGCCTAAGTCACCTTGGAGGCTCTTAAATACATCCTTAAGCCTCTATTTGAGGTGTGGAGAGTTAGAGAGAAAATACAAACTTTGGAGCTCAAAATTCATAGAGAGAGGAGAGCTTTGGAGCAAAAATCTTGGAGAGGATGCTTGAGAGAGTAGCTTGAAGAGATTGAAGTTTGAAGTTCTACCTTTATAAAAGAGTTTTTCTCATTCTCTTTCTCACCCTAATCTCATTTGAATTTTGTATTATGCTTGATTGTTGAATATGTTTGGATATATAAATTCTTGTTGAGATTGGTGTTGGATTCTCCTATGTTGAATTAATTGTTATATGCTTGGGGTTTGATGTAATTAAAACCTTTATTCTAATTCTTGATTTCCAATATGTTCTTTAATATTGTTCTTGAATTTATTTATACTATTCTATCCAACTAATTAGCTATTAGTTGGATGATTTGGTTTCTATAATTTGGCACTTGAGAAAGGAAATTTTAGAAACAATGATAGGATAGCATAACCTAGGATTTTGTAGAGTTTGAGAGAACCTATAATTCCTTTGAATCCATAATCAAAGAACCATTGAACATAATGAATTACTAATTTCTAGGTTTGGAATAGAGATATTAGAACGGGAATTTAGGAATGATTTCACTCGGCACTCGAGAGAGAGAATAGAAATATCTTTGGGTTCTTGGTCTATAAATAGGAATAATTGATTAAAATGTAATTGGTGATCAAAAGACATAGTTAATAGTTAGATGAATTCAATCTCCTAGTACATTTGTGCATAGAGTTTCCATATTTTATTTTTGTATTTATTTTTATCTTTGTATTTATTTAATTATAAATTCATTTAATTTGGTTGCTTGGATAAAGTTAGGTCACGATAATTCTGGTAGTTAATGATAATTTAACACCCAATTCCTTATGGGATCAACAACTCAATATTTATCACTTTATTACTTGTTTATGACCCGTGCACTTGCGGTTATTTTACGTATATGTATTTTATCGTAACGGTACTTTATTAATAGTGGTGAAATGTATAATTTTAAATGGAATCCACATATCAAGTAATAAGACAAAAGAGTAAAAAAAAGAAAGTAATCTTAGTACTGCTCATAATAGTACATAGAAATACTGTAATTTAATTTATCACATTATGCAAACCAAGATGAAATTTAATGATGGAAATCTATGCTTGACAAACTTAATTTTGGTGTAACCATATATAGAAATAGGTGAGGAAGATGGAAGTAGGAGAGAGAACGATAAGGACCACTCAATTGACTCTTGTGTATGGGTGGAAATCCGTATTGTTGTGTCTTATTCATATCATGCCGAGACATATGTTTAATAAGTAACTTCCAAATTTAAACATGATATGTTTATTACTCGTGTCATTTATTTGTAAAATCACACACAATACTCTAAATAAACAGATTAATCTATGTACCACATTTAACACGTTACTTAAATAGATTATATTTAGATCATCTCCAACCTAATATCAGCTGCTAATCTATTTACTGTTTAGCCTATTAATTGAAGAGAATTTAACACATTAATGTTAAATATGTTGTGTATAATGACCTCTACCTTAAGCCTCCATTGAGCCCTTTGTGGCCCACGGTAGCTAAGCTTATAAATTATTCTTAAAATGGAGGTCTTGAATTTAAGTAGAGCCGGATATGCGAAAAAAAATTCTTAAGGGTTATAGGACCTATAAGGTACAGTTGGATGAGAAATAACAACGGTCCATGTATAAAAGCCATAAGTCATTCTATTTTGCCTATAGTTTTACTTTGAATATTATTTTTGTTTCATATTGATTTTGTATAGAAACTATTTTAGTGAAAATCGAATTGTTTTGAACTTCTGTGATATAAATTGATTTTTTAGAATATATTGTACTTCTCTAAGGCTTTTCTGAATGCACGTTATTTTTAGGTATATCAAAATTATAGTCATTATGCTGTTTGATTTTTCTAGAAAACTAAATGACTATTTTGTAGAAAAACTAAAGCATGTATGATACTAGAACATTGCATGGTTGTTTTCACATATCAGTTCAGAGTTCACGTGTTATAGGATCACACATGAGTACCGTGTTAGTATCATAGGTTTACAGGTGGCACCCTATGCCCACAGTCGGTATAGAGTCCGTAAACCCGCACAGGATTTTCTTCTGATTACCTTCCTATTTTGGTAGACGTAAGCAATACGATTACCGCTCCAGGTTTGGTAGGCAAAGCACAGTTGTCCCTTTCGGGCATGAGCTTAGGTGTCAGGTAGGTTGTGTAGCATACATAGTGCCAGCATCCTAGTTTCCATAATGAGAGGATGTGGCCTCATGGGTATGGGCTAATTTGTGTCATGTGCCAATGAATTGATTGGTTTTAATTATTATATTTTCATATATATATATATATATATATATATATGAATCATCAGTTTTGGAACTATTAGATATATAGTTTATAAATGTGTTATGGATCAAACTAACCTTGCAGGAACCCTCCATCGCAAAAGGTTTTCAAATAAGGCAACTATTCACCTACTGGCATTTTATACTCATCCCCCTACCTTCCTTCTTCAGGTGGTATTCAGTGCAACCATGGTGATCAAGAGGATTAGGAGGTCACCCTTCGAGAGTAGTTTGTTATTATCTCAATAATGCTAGGAGTGGGATTAAGCTTGGTTTTGTTTTTTTTTTTCTTTGTGGACTAAATTAGAATTGAATCAAGATTATCATTTTCGATTATATCTCTGGAATTTATATACCATAGTAGTATATGACACTTAATTATAAATAATGCATAGACTTGAACTTGATTATATTTTCTTATTACAAATCAATCTATGTTTAATGGTGTATATAAACTATGGGAAAGCTTCACTGATTGGAATTCTAAATATTTTCTAAAGATAAACTGTTTTATAAAATTGAAACTTTTTACACATTTTTACAATAAGCTAAAGAATTTTCAGTTTAAGTGAAATTTTCTTTCTGCCACTGACCCAGAGTTTGGGTCATGACAAAGAAAGAGTCTAATCTGTGTTAAGTACTTAAGGAATTTGAGGTTTTAGCCATCAAACTAAAGGGTTGACTTTATCTTAACCTTCGTTATCTTCTATATTCTGATAAGTAGGAACCTGATTTTTATATATATTCTAATAATGAGTATAATTTTTATCTTATTGTAGAATTCTTAATTGATTAACAAGATCAAGTAATAAGCATCACTATCTAATCTAATTATCTGTTTTTGAATATTATTTTTATTTAACAGATAATTATCAAGAATCTTATTAAAAGTAAGCTAGTCAACTTAAGGTTATAAATATATGATAAAAGTAAGATAATCAACTTAAGCTTATAAATATATGTTGATTCTCTAAATTATTCTATTCACACTTTTTCTTTTTTCTTTTTTTGTTAGATTCTAGTGCTTCAGAAGATTTTAATAGATTTCCTTGATTATTGCTGTATTATAGATTTCAGCTCCTAGCACTTGAAGTGGAAATCTAAAAGGGCAATAAAATATTTATATGTTTTCTTTTTTTAATATGAAATATAGATATTAAAATTTTTAATATGAAATGTATTCATAAACTGGTATAACTAAGATTTGAACCCCTCATTTTTCACACACTTAGTAAGAATTCTAGACCAATTGAGCTAGGCTCAGTTGGCTGAGATATTTATATTTTATATATTTTTGTATACTATATAAATATGATTCCCAATCCAATAGATATTTTTTTTACACCTATCAATAGATATTTTTTTTAGCCGTTAGATTATGATCTAACGGCTACCATAATTTGAGTAGTTAGAAAAAAAAATAAAAATAAATACACATTATCTAATGATTTTCTCTCTCCACCTTTTACCATGTAAAGACATGCATGACCAATTTCGATTGGGCAAAACAATACTTATGGATAGGTAAAAAAAAGAAATACATACTAGATTAGTGCCCTATATTATATATATATATATGTATATATGAAACTAGGAAAATATAACTCCAACTATTTTTTTTATAATTTTTTATTGATATTAGCGGTAGGACCCACCAACTTTAAAAAAAAAAAATCTCACGTACTCTCTCTCTTTCTCTCTTTTCTTCTCTCTCCATTCCCGACTCCCTCTACACTCTTTCTGCCCAACTTATGGCCGCCACCGCACCTCCTTCGACAACCTTCCTTCGGCGGTTTTCAGGCAATACTACCAACCCAGAAAGGATCATAGACCCCAATAACCCCTTATAGATAGAGCACAGGGACCCATTACCACTGGCCGTCAGATGTTGCAGAATGTTTTCCATCGCCAATGATTTTTCTGGCCACATCAGGGCCTGAAATCAGTCTTTTCCATTTGCATTCAACGAGAGAAAGTGCTTGGTGATGGTCTCACAACTCTATTTTATGTCGTTTCATTTCGACTATATTGAGTAATTTTAGGCTTAGAGTTTTTGTATAGTCACATTTTAATCCGACCATTAGTTCATAAAATAAATGTCACTTTTGGAATACTCATGAAAATATAAAGAATAATATAAATATTGACCGTTGTCATAGTCAGGAAAGGAAGTCGAAATCGAACAACTCTAAGTTATTATTAGACAAGCTATATGGCTTTCTTAGTTATTATTGGCCCATGAATTGATAAGTGTGTGTTATACTTATCTTCTCTATTTTTTTGAGCTTGTTAATTGTTTGGTTTTTGGCTGATTTTTATGAGTTTTGCAATTTTATTGTGTTATTTTCAGTTGTGGATCTACTAAACAAAAAAGGAGCTAAAAAGAGGGCATTTGTTGATGAATTGGCACCACAGAGCAGCAATGGTCAAGCAGTGACGCCAAAATGGCTTCAAAAAGAGGCCTAACACCTGAGAGTTGGTGTTATACTACCATTAGTTGAGTATGGCTGGCACCACAGGGCCAAACCATGGCTGCCAAAATCTTCGTTTTGGCATTACGGTGCCAAGAAACGGCACTACAACACTAATACTTGGAAATTCTACAATTTTTACGTGTGGCACGCAATCTGAGGCCTACTTTTAGGCTCCTTTAAATAGTCTATTTCACACCCAGATGGGGAGAATGAAAACCCTTAGTAGCCAGAGCCTATTGAAGACCATTAGAGTCCACTTCCAAGGGAGAAATATCAAAAATCAAGGAGATTGAAAAGCTAGAGTGGAAGATTGAATTCATAGAATTTTTTATTTCTTCTTCCTTCATCTTCTCTTTAATTTATGTGAAATCGAGATGCTGAACTATTGTATTTTTATGATTTGTTTGTTTAATTTTTCCTCTTTTATTAGTGAAGTCCATTGTCGATTGTTTGTTTAACTTTGTGCTTCTTGTCTTCGATTTGCTTGATTACTAAATAGAATGTCGAGTGAAATTTTTATGAGCTTAGAAGAGGGAATGGAAATTTGGACATAAGTTAAACAAAATAAGATTACCTAATATTAGGTAAGTTTGTATATAATAGAAATATACCTATGTAATCTGTGCAACTATTTTGAGAACCTGATCTTAATGAATCTAGTTTAATTCATGTTAGAGGTAATATGATATCTTGTCCAAATAGTTCCTAGTTGCACCTAAAAAAGGTTTCTAGGATTCTTTAGTGTTCTTGGTTGATAACTTCTTTGGACTAGTTCATTTAATAGGGAAAATTAGGCAAATAAAGAACTTAGAGGGTAGAAAGTAATCCTAGGTGATCACATTCCATTTAGATAACTTGGTTATTGAGTTTTCATTCTTACTATCATTTCTTGTTTTGACTTCTTTTAATCATTTATTAGTTTCAAGTTATTTTTATCTTGTTTGGATAAATCATAAATTGTGCTTGGCTAGTAATTCCAAATATTTATCACATCTCTCTATGGGACAATACTTTTACTTACCCCTATATTAGTTGTTGTAACCCGTACTCTTGCTGTTAGCCTCTAATTGAAAAACATGTGGTATCTAGTCTAGATAGTTCCTAGTTACACTTGGAAAGAGCTTCTAGGATTCTTTAGTATTCTTAATTGACAACTTCTTTGGATTAGTTAATTTAAGAGGGAAAACTAGGCAAATAGAGAACTTAAAGAGTAGATTGTAATTCTAGATCTCATTCCATTCATTGATTTTAGTTTAGATAATTTGGTTGTTGAGTTTTCATTCTTGCTTTTATTTCTTGTTTTGTCTTCTTTTTATCATTAATTAGATTCAAGTTATCTTAGTTATTTCCTTATTACTTATTTGGATAAATCGTGAATTATGCTTGAATAGTAATTCTCAAATGTTTATTATATTTCTCTGTGGGACGATACTTTGACTTACCCCTATATTACTTGTTACGACCTGTGCTCTTGTAGTTAGCTCTTCTAATTGAAAAATATGTGGTATCCTAGTTCCTAGTTGCACTTGGAAAAGACTTCTAAGATTCTTTAGTATTCTTGGTTGTTAACTTCCTTGGACTAGTTAATTTAAGAAGGAAAATTAGGCAAATAGAGAACTTAGAGAGTAGATTGTAATCCTACGTCTCATTTTATTGATTGATTTTAATTTAAATAACTTAATTGTTGAGTTTTCATTACTAGTTTCATTTTTTATTTTATCAATAATTAGTTTCAAGTTATTTTAGTTATTTTCTTATTACTTGTTTGGATAATTATAAATTGTGTTTGGCTAGTAATTTTCAAATATTTATCATATTTCTCTGTGGGACGATACTTTTTTTTACCCCTATATTACTTATTGTGGCTTGTACTCTTGCCAATAGTTTTTAATTGAAAAATTAGGCAATGCGATGTCAAAATTGTCGTTTGAGGCTCCGTTGGAAATACAACATTTCAAAATAAGAGATCAAGGGTTTGAAATTACTCCTTGACCCTTAGAGCAATCGCTAAATGATACCACATGCACTCAATAGCATGGTAACGCTATCTTGATGAGGTAAGTGATCCAATTTTCTTGTTTTCCCTTGTTTTTGAATAAAATTAGATTTTTGTTTTATCGAATTGAATTATTTTGAACAATTTTTTAGGTGGATTGTGATAATGTAAGATATTATGAATTACTTTGGATGGTTTTTATGTGATTTTGTGTAGGTTTGACTTTTGGGTTTGGATATAATACTAACGTTATGCTGCCGAATTTTTGAGAGCACAAGTTTTAATTAAAATTCAGAGCATATCTAGAATTTTTAATCATTGCATGGTAACTTGTTTTTACGGCTTCTCATATTGTACATATTATAGGATCACACATGAGATTCATCTTAGACATCATGTTGCTTAGTGGGTGGCTGGTACACCTGTCCTCAATAAAAACCCATAAACACATGTGAGCTATAATTTTTTTTCCTTATTACTTCCCCTCGGTAGGCGTAGATATTTAGTGCCCCTCTGGTTCAGTAGGATTTGATACTTTGGTGCCCCTCTGATTTTCTGGGATCGGTATCAAGTGATACTAGAGAGCACTCAATAAACATAGTATGAATTACACGGTCTCGTGATGAGCTCATGAGTTGGGTTGATTTATGTTCTGTGCACTATGGTATTTGATTTTTGTTTTTCATTATGGTTTTGATTATGGTTTTCTATTATGATTTTGACTATATTTTTGGAACATCATTTTGAGTATGGACTAGATCACGATTCTTTTGATTATGGTATGATTATGGATTTTCTAATTATGTTTTGGTACATGATTGCTTGAAGTATATGGGTATCTGTAAACTGTTTTTCAAAGAAACTAACCATGCAGGTATTTTCATAAACTAAAATAGTTTTTCCAAAAAGGTAATTGGGTAGTCTACTGTGTATTTTATGCTCATCTCCCATACTTTCCTCTCTTTTAGGTCATTGTTTATTCAACATAGTTATTTTTATAACTAGATAAGTTAATTGTCTTATGCCTGCGGTTCCATTCATTCCTTGGTTGGTTTCCATACCCTGTTCTGTCCTTTCTTTATTTGATTATATAGCCAAATTTCATGTAATTACCAAGTGAATGTATGAGGCAATGTACTATTAAATTGAGTATTTGAGGTATAAATGGGACATATAACTCCATAGAAGAATATTTTCAAAATTATAAGTACTTGAAATTAATCTTATAAACTATGTTTGGACATTCGGACCCAAAATTTCCTTGAACTCATTTTATCAAAATTTATGATTTATCAATGAATTTCTAAATGAATTAACTAGAATTTTTCTTATACTTTAGTGGATGTTTTCTTTAAATAAATTAAACTAATGAGAGATTTCTTTTATAGTGTTTCAGGACCAAAATAATAAAATCCAAGTATTTGATTTCTATTGAATTTCGCAAACTCATTATTTACTTATATTTTCATTTAAAATTACTAAAAATTATAACTTTGGATCTCTGGTCGTGATTGGATGGGCAGTTGATGCAGCATTTTCGTCTTCTCTACTTTGAATTAAAGAGGGCAACGAGATATTTATTCCACCTACCCTAGCTAGGGAAGAATTTAAAGAAAAATCGTACTTTTCAATGGCACATGTACAGCCAATTACCAATATTATTTAAAGATACAAAGGCAAAAGCAAGTTGTGATATGGTGCAGAAGAAAACAAATAGGATGAAACAAGGTAACTGTAGTAGTGAATCCAACACCAATAATACCAGCTAGCAATATGCTGCTTTTTGTCATGGGGAATGTAGGGCGGGCTTTGAATCTACTCTCAGAGTATAAGATTTTTTCTCTCATTTTTTCCTTTTTTAAAGAAAAAAATTTATTTCAAGATATCATGAAAGTAACATGATAATGTTTTAGTATATTAATTGTTTTATCTGCTATCTTTTTATTTGTCTTTTTTTTTTTTTTTTTGAACTGAAGATATAGGGAGATACGAATTGCTTCATATTAAGAGTCCTAATGTGTGTTATGTCTGTGACAGCTGCTAATAACCTTTCCTANAAAAAAGAATAAAAGTTGTACAAATTTTAAGTTGTTTCACGCATAATTTTTTTTAAAATAAATTTTCTTTCAATGTAATTACTTTATTCATTTTTTTTATTTAAGAAAACAACTTATTCATAATATGAAAATTATGCTACCATGAATTTTACCTTTCGTACCGTGAAAAAAATTTATAATTTATTGAAGATATAATTACATATAGTTTTAACTTAAAGGTAATTAAAAAATTAAACTTTAACTTAAATTTTCAAAAAAGAAATAAATAAAAAGAATTAGAAATTAATATATTTAATGAGATAACTTGTTTTTATAGGTTTATTTCCAAATTAGTCAAGCTTACTCATCTATGGAGTAAAAATAAAAATATTTATTGAAAACTCACTATGTATATAAATGTACTATATCCATCCATTGTAATTTTGCTTAAGCAAGAAATTAAATTTGACCACATATATGTATATATTTACACACGTACAATTTCAAACCACATTTTTCGCTACAAAAGAAAAAAGATTCATATGCATAAAACCTAGTATACCAAATGCATCTGATGTTTGATTTTCCAGCCTGAAAAATAAATAACGAAGAAATTAGGACTCAGAAATGAAATGCATTCAATTTTATGAAGCTGATATCCTAAAGTTTAAGCCCAACAAGAATGAGTATACTAAAATTTCAAAACTTATAGATAAGGTAAAAAATTAACTGCTTAAAATGTAGGGTTATCATTACTTTCCTTTTCTGTCCACACTTCTAGATAAATTAGATGAAAAAAGAAATTCTAAATGGTAAAAAAAAATTTACAGTTAAAAACTTATCACCTAATAAGATAAGTATTTGTGGAGAAATGGCCTAAAAAAGACAGCACTACATTAAGGGCATACACGGGCAATGAATAGAGTGGCAGTGAAAAGATCACTCACCAGAAAAAAATGAACTGAACCACCATCACTCATTCATGTCCTCCCTTGGATGAGATAAGATTGTAAACGAGCTTCTTACACGTGGCATCCTCATAGTGGTGCTTAACGATAAGGCTTATAACGTTCAAAAATGTTTGCCCGTTCCCTTATGTGGCTAATATTAATGTAATATCATATCTTAAGTAAACCAACGGTCAAGATTTGATGAAAACCAAGTCGATTGAATTGTGTCCATAAGATAATCTATAGCCAATTGTAGCATTATATATAGAAGTGGGAGATAGAAGGTTTTCAACTTAGAAGAAGAAGGCAGCTCAGACGAGAAACAAAGCAGAAAAAGAAAAAGAAAAAGAAGATGGCTTCCTCAATGATCTCTTCCGCTACCGTCGCCACCGTTAGCCGTGCCACCCCGGCACAGGCCACCTTGGTCGCACCCTTCACTGGCCTCAAATCCATGGCCGGTTTCCCCACCACCAAGAAGGCCAACAACGACATTACCTCCATCGCCAGCAACGGTGGAAGAGTTCAGTGCATGCAGGTACGTACGTTAACCTTAAAATTATTATATTCATATCTATATAGCTGGTGAAAGTTAAACTAATAAATAATTAACCTAGCGACTATGTAGTTATTGTACATTTAACATACAGGGCTAG
Source organism: Trema orientale (assembly GCA_002914845.1). Lineage (NCBI taxonomy): Eukaryota > Viridiplantae > Streptophyta > Magnoliopsida > Rosales > Cannabaceae > Trema > Trema orientale. Next base: position 659,907 of record JXTC01000112.1, read on the forward strand.
CTAAACCTATTTTACATTTTTATATATACAATATTGGAGCCTTAAAGGGGTTAAAAAAGGGGGGGGGAAATGAAAGAAAAGAAGGAGACGAAGCCTATCTATAGAGAAAGATATGAAACCTTTCATAGTATTGTTTAAGTAATAGACCAATTTCAACAAATTAAAGTATGTGTTATAATTGTGAGCAAAATTTATACAGGTGTGGCCTCCACTTGGCAAAAAGAAATTCGAGACCCTTTCCTACCTTCCTGATCTAACCCTTGACCAACTGGTTAAGCAAATCGAGTTTCTCATAAAAAAAGGATGGGTTCCTTGCTTGGAATTCACAGTCGGGGTAACTATATTTCATTTTGCTAATTCTCATCTTCATGTCTATTATATATTCATTTGTCACATACAGTAGTAGCACTATATGTTGTGACTTTTTTTCCCCTTTTTTTAATCTAAATAATAAAAAATCACACTTTAAAAAAAAATAATAACATTCCGATTTATGACGAAAAAAAAATTAATTTGACCATCATAGTGAGACGAAAGTAATCTATGTATGAATTAATTACTCCGGACACCGAACATATTTTGTGCGTAGGAAGCATTTGTGTACCGTGAGAACCACAGGTCGCCCGGGTACTATGACGGCCGATACTGGACCATGTGGAAGCTGCCCATGTTCGGGGCCAACGACGCCAGTCAGGTGGTTAAGGAGCTTGAGGAGGCCAAGAAGGCGTACCCTAAGTCACACGTCAGGATCATTGGCTTCGACAACGTCCGCCAAGTGCAGTGCATCAGTTTCATTGCCTACAAGCCTCCAGCAGCATAAATTAAGCGCTGTCGTTTTGTATAGCTAAAGGGAGTCATCGGTTTATAGCTTTGAATTGGTACTCCTTTGAGCTAATTATGGGGTCGGCGGCCTGTTTAATTAAATTGTATTTAAGCTTTTGAAAGACCCTTTTTTTCTTTATTTCTTTGTTTTATTTTTTTTTTTCCTTCTGGATTCTTCGATCGGGACAAATTTCGTAATTTGCTTTCGAATTTGTGTTTTTCGAACTTCCAATGTGGATGAGAACTTTATGAATAAGATTTAAGTATACTACTCAGTTCCATTATATTTGCTAAATTGAATTCCATGCATGCATTATGATCGATTAAAAATATATTGTGCTGTTTTATTGCTTATATATATAGGAATTTAAAAGTTTATGATTGTGAGACATGGAGATTCTTAAAATATCTAGGTGTGCAAACAAAAATCATGACTTGTTGGTTGACGTTCAATACTAGCTAAGCTTGGCTAGAATGACTTCAATGCTTTGCTTTTTCTCCTACATATTTGGACTTCAAATACATTTTATGCTCTATTAAGTTACTTTCATATGGTTTTCTTCTTTATTAATCAATTGGTGTATAATGTTGTTGAAATTCCAAACAACTTTCCTTGAGAAAATTACTAATTCTTCTTCTAAAATGGAAGCGAAAATTAGTTGAAATTATTCGTGAAAAGAGAAGTAGTTGGGTATATAATCCAACGACTTGGCCCACTATAAGCAACTTAGGACATTTTCATAACTACCAATTTCTAAAATGGTATTTGTTATTTGGCAACTTGTTTAAAATTTTCAAAAAATTGTCAGTTTTATTTCAAAAATATCCTTGATTAAGACTCAACCAGTATACTACTATGAATTAGGGAAATAAAAAGACAAAAAGGGGCTTTTATAAATAAGCTAACAAACATAAAAATAGCCACAAAAAAAAAAAAAAAAAAAAAAAACCTTAACACCAAAAAAAAAAAAAAAAACTCATCACCAAATTTCCTCAAAAAACTTTACAATTGGTCACAACATAATTTGTGACTAAAAAAAAACGGAAAGAACTTTGTGGTTGAAAGAATTAGTCACAAAACAGTACTAAAAGTTTTAATTGTAATTTTAGTCTCAACCAAGTTAGCTAGACCAAGCATTAATTACATTATCCAATTTAATATTTTAATAATATAATAAACTATAGTGAAATCCACGTATAAAACTGAGAGAGTACAAAAGAGAATGTAAAAGAGAATACTATTAGCATTGTTCTTCTATTTAAGATAATTCTTGTGGTTCTCAATCAAGAAGTTCAAATCACTTCTGATTTTCCATAGTAATCTAGTCAAGTTAATAAGTACAATTAATTTTCCTAAGAAATAAGGAAAATTAAGTGGATATTTTCATGCAAGTGACTACGTACCTAATCAACACAATTGGAAAAAAAAAAAAAAAAAGCCATTCATGGATCGTTGATCTAGTAAAAATAATAATAAGCGCCTGAGTATCAATTGTTAATCTATAACTTAAAAATCACAACTCATGACTTAAGCAGTCGAGTTCATGACCTAGCAAATTGAAGAGCTATATGTATCTAAATATTGCTCTATTAAAGTCGAGTACTTATCTTAATTAGAACCAACGTAAACATGAGTAGAACATAACCTATCTATTACCTTAAATTTGTTAAGCTACCTACCCTAGCTAATCCGACATTTGCACCTATATATAACTCGAAACCCCGAACCTTATAAATATATGTATATATACACACACATAATTTGCAGTAAACTATGGGTATTCGCCACTAGATTTTAGGCAGTTTAAATTAATTAAAGGAAAATAATTATCATGTGTTCCACAAATTAATCTCGTCAATGGAATCACTAATATTTCAATATTTGCCACGGATATATGCTTAACATCAGGTAAATACACCTTTGAGGCAAGGACCCTTGAAGGAGCAAGACTACTTCAGCCACTCATTACTGTTAACTGCTTATTCAAAAGTCTATATATGTAGCGTATCTAACTTTCGTTATTTAATTAATCAAGTCCTTAATACTTATCGATCTACGTAACATTGAACAGTGTGCCCCTTTGGTTGGACCCCACTTTGATAGGTATACTTGTGGACGTGCCTCTTGACGGATAAAGAAAAAGATAAGAGAGTTGCTTTCCTTGCTAGTTGCTACCACCAAAGGCTATAGCTTAAATTTCAATAGTACGGCTAAAATGTCAAAATCACGCATTTTGCTCCACAAGCATTTATATTCTACATATTAAAAATAAAACATTTCTTTTCGTATCAAAGTATAACCATTCAAGTAATATTTACAATTTAGCTCATATGAAGGTTTTAGAAATGATATTGAATATCATTATTTAATAATGTTAATGTAGATCTTAAACATTATTTAATGATGTTAAGTTTTTAGCACTTTTGATAAGTAGAATTGTTTTTAATATTTGAAATTTTAAAGTCGACTTTCTTCTTTTTCGTTTACTTGGATAAGAATTTTTGAAGCTTTTCTTTTTGCCGTCAAATTCAGCATTTTATTTATGGAAGGAAAAAAAACAAAACAAAACGAAAGGTCTTTTTCGTGTGTCCCAAATTATTAATCAAAAAGCCAGCTGTCATAGAACGAGGAATCATTTAATATATATTTTTATTTATATATATACACACATATACATATATGCATGTGATTTTCAATTTACTGGTGAACATTAGTTTCTCGTACAGGGTCTTTTCGATATATTTACCCTTAATTCATGATAATCACATTTTGTTGACCAAATTTTATTTTTACTCAGAAAGACCGGCTATACAGGATTTAGTTTGTAATGAAGTCCCTTAGCACAACCAATGTATATAAATCCTTGTAATGAATCCGAAAATATTGAAACTTAATATCTCGAACACTACTTTAAGGACATGCTCAAACATAGCTCCCCTATATTGGACTCCAATATCTCGAACACTACTTTTCCGGTAATCTGTTTTTGGTTTTAGTTAATCAGACATGGTGCTCAAACGTATATGTTACTTATGCATATCGATATTGATCTTTATTAAATAAGGCAAACAAAAAATGTACTTTTTTTTTTAGGGAACACCAGAATTGTACTTACATATGTGTAGGCACTCAGCTGGTCAAGTAATTATTTACTTATATATTAATATAAGCTGGTTGAAAATATATATAGCCGCACATATTAATTAAAGATATCCTCTTGAAATCTCTCTTTGATAGAGTGAATGAGAATGATGAATACGTCGAAAATTTTAATAAAAATTACATATATCAAACGATGGTCAGATGTAGTATTATGCATCAAATTCGCAACTGCTCGAATAGTAACGAGCTCGATCTCGCCTTATGCAAGGTGATTAAGACACACGAGCTATCTAAAAAATATATATGGCAGAAACCGACGCAATTAACTTATTTAAAGCGCCAAAATTGGCCCCATAAATAAGCCAACTATGTTGGTACATATGCAACTAAAACTATGGTTTCTCTACTAACTATATTAGTTCGGAATAAACATGAATAGGAGTGCACTTTTCACATCACTAACAAAGATATCACTTGAACACTCATTTTACACTATAAGTTCATATGATTTTGTGAACTTATAAACAAAATCCATGGTATTTTGATTGACTCTAAGAAGATTATTCGCAATATCAAAGCTGGTTGCCTACCTTAATATAAGAAGATATCATGGAATTGTATTAATTAGATTTGGAATGTGGCGCTCTAAAGATAATTCCAAATTGGTATGTAATTTGAATGAATGGAGTTAATATGACACATTTGGAATTAATATGAAAGGATTCGGCAATATACTTATGATAGACTAATATCACGAGAAAATATACTTTTTCTCTTCACTTTGACATCCTCCTCGAAAAGATAGTACATGTTGCATGAAAATATAAGTATGATAATTATTTACATGAACTAATGTTTCCATGAAAACAATTATGTGAGTTTGACATTACTTTCTTTATAGAGCATTTAGGCTATATAAAACAACTCAAGATATAAGATATGAGAGAAAAAGTAGTCTAGAATGGGATTCTATTCAAGTATGACTCAACTTTTATAACATTATTTTAAATTTATTTTATTCCTTTATTCATTTTGTTTTTGTTTTGATATGTAATAAAAAAAATTTTTAGATATGTAATATCAACAAAAAGCGTAATAATGTAGAATGTTGTTTCTTGATGTACTGATATGGAGTCAAATCCATTATATTACTACTTGGGGGAAAATTTTCTAGCTAAAACTTCATCATTATTATAAGTTCAATAATCCCCTATCATATTTAAATATTCTTAAAAATTTCAAATATTTTAATGTTAAGGCCTAGAAATTTATTGAATGAATGATGTAAATAAACTACATGAAGATTGGGCCGATGAGCTTACTGAGTGCACTCCATGAAAGATTAAATTCTACACTTTCTTAATATTTAATTAGGTTCATTAATTAGTTATTGTAAAAATCTTGATTTTTATTAAGGTTATTTTAGTCTTTTCATAAATTGGGAATTAAAATAAATAAATTGGCTGAAAATTGAGTTAAATTCGGGTAAGGGCCAAAGTGAAAAGATTTATTGAGTTTGGGGTCAATTTCAACTTTTTGAGGACTTAAATGAAGACAAAGTTCAAAAAATGGGCCATAGTACAATTTTGAAGAGATGGGTCACCAGCTCATAACTGGCACATGTCATAAAACCCCCAAATGATCCCCAAATCCCTAACTCCCCTCTCTATTTTACGATACCCTCTTTCTCCCTCTTTCTTCTTCTTCTTCCTCTCGCCCTCTTCATTGTACAGCGCCAGAAACCGGTAAAGAGTGTCGACCCATGGCAGAACCCTGGCCGGATTTGCAACCCGTCGACTGGCGAAGCAATGTCGGCCACCGCCGCCAGCAGTCGCACCGCCCAGCTGCATGGGAGAGCTCAAGAACCCGTCGCGTTTCGTGGCCAATTTCCGGCGTTTTGCGGCCACCCAACGCTGGCCACTCTTCAGCAAGCTCAGCCTCCCCCAAGCAAGACCCAATCCCTTACTGCCATCAATTTCTGGCCAAGAAGCTTCGGTGAGCATTTAAAAGTTTTATGTCTCTCCAGCAAAAAAAAAGTTTTATGTCATTATCGTAATAAAAAGTGGCATTTATGCAATTATTTTTGTATTGTTCACCCATTGCACATGAAACTTTAGGGGATGAAAATGTGATTTAAGATAGGATAATGGGTGATAGATTTGTGAAAAATAGATGAACGAATCAAGAGAAATTCATATCTGAAATTTGTGGAATTTACACAAATACTTTCAGAATTTTGCATTTTTGTAACTTTTATAATTGGTTTCTAATTAAGCCCAAAATTTAAGCTAGAGGCCTCGAAACTGAAATTGGACTAAGTAAGATCAAGAGACAAGTTTTGATATATGACATCAATAGGTTTTGAGGTGGCACAAAATCCGAGACGTGATGATCGGGATTTTTCCTCGCTTTGCATGCCATGAGCCAGGTCTCAGCCCAAGGCCCAAATTAATCGAACTAAATGTCTAACCTAGAATTTTTAGGTGCTCTGAATTCAGTAATGACCTCCATTCCTCAATTTGAGACTTCGTTTGGAAAGTCACTCCTCAAAGTAAGCTCACGGGATCCCGAAACGACCTTTCGAATGACTGGGTGACCAACGGGAGATTTTATGGACGCCGATAGCTTGGCTTAGGTTCTAAGGCGAGGTAGGGGTTCAATTACCAAGTTTTTATACTTATTTTGTTTAAAAATGTGCATTATGACATATTTCTTAAAATTATCGATTTTCATGGATTTAAATGATTTGATTGGATATTTGGTGAACTTATAAACTACTAAAATGTGATGCCCATGATTCTCACATGCATAATAAGCCAATAATAAACATGTTAATCTTGTATAATAGACGTATCAAGCAACTAATATTAATTTTATGGTAAATTACTCATTATAATTATTAAATGCTTTCAATCTGTATCATTGTACTAATGTTTGTTGAAGTACTCCCATGTAGTGTAAAGGTTCAATACCCTCAGAGAGAGAGCTTGGTGTGTGAAAGAAACAAAAAATATATTTATAAATAGCAATACTATATGCACATGCATTAAAATCATGTTTGTTGATAACTTGGTCAAATGATAGTTTTTTGGTAAAATGCATTTTTCACGCATTTTGGAGCCAAATTCATTGTACATGTAACACGTCAAATAGCTTTAATTCAATGTTCAGGACTCATTTATAGCATTTTATTTGTCGGCTCCAGGTAAGTACAAAGTGGCAGTCAATGTGATGAATTATGTTTAATTGCTCTAAGCTAGCTTAGATTCAGCTTAATCGCGTAATGTCATCTTTGTGCATTCTATTAGTTAGGAATTAATACTATATTTACCTTATTAATTGGAGTCTAACTGACTTATTTTTAATTTTATATTTAATGATTGGTTATGGGACTAGATTCCACCAGATTATAATAAGATTGGCCATATAGGATCATAAGTCAAAGTATGACTAGATTTCATCTTCTAAGCTAGGTTTCACCATTTTGGTCTACACTTGAGTGTATAGGAATGGCCAGCAGCGTGATGAGTAAGCCAAGAGTGATTTAAAGCTAGACGCATGGAAAATTAGGGTGTGAAATACCAAAAATACCCCTTAGAATTTAAGTTATGGCTTTTCTTAGCCATTAAGTATTAATTTTGGACCAAATCTGGTCATTTCCTTCCTCTTTCTCCCCAGCCACGTCTTGAACCACTCTAGCCACTATCTAGGCTTCTTGACGAGTGATTAATTCATTCTCAAATCAAGTATCATTCAGCTCAAATAATTGTAAGTTCTTAAGTATTTTTGTCGGTTTGATGTGTTTTTACTTTATTTTTGTAGTTCTTATGAATAAATGAGAATCACAAAAATTGGTGACAAATATAATATTTCAACCATTTGCAATAAAAGTTGAGTCTGATACGACTGCAAGGCAATAAAAATCAGGCAAAACAGAGCTAAAACGAAGAAATAGCGCCCCCGGGAAAAAAAAGCTGTCGTGCTAAGTTCTAGAGCTGAGAGTGCTGCCCACTGTAATAGTAGCGCCGCAGCACTACCTGAAAAACTGAGTTCCAGAGGCTAGAGCACCGCGACGCTTGCCAGGAAGCACCACAACACTACACAGCGTCCTAAAGCACGTTTTTAGCGAGTTTTTAGAGCCAACCTGGACCATTGACGCCATCTGATCGAATGGTTGACATTCTACCCGGCCTAGACCACCTTGGAGCCCCTTAAATACATTCTTAAGCCTCCATTTCAAGTGTGGAGAGTTGTAGACAAAACGCACACATGAGAGCTCAAAAATCTTAGAGAAAGGAGAGCTTTGGACCAAAAATCTTAGAGAAGATGCTTGAGAGAGTGGCTTGAAGAGATTGAAGCTTGAAGTTCTACCTCCACAAATGAGTTTTCTCTTTCTCTTTCTTACCCTAATTTCATTTGAATTTTGTATTATGCTTGATTATTGAATATATTTGGATATATGAAAATCTTGTTGAAATTAGTGTTAGATTCTCCTATGTTGAATAAATTGTTATATGCTTGGAGAATGATGTAGCTTATACTTTGATTCTATATCTTGATTTCCAATATATTCTTTGATGTTGTTCTTGAATTTATTTATGCTATTACATGCTTAATGCTTCTCAAGTAATTAGCTACTAGTTGGATGATTCGGTTTCTAGAATTTGAAACTTGAGAGAGCGAATTTTAGAAACAATCATAGGATTTTGTAGAGTTTGAGAGAACCTATAGATCCTTTGAAGCCATGATCAAAGAACCATTGAACATAATAAATTCTTAATTTCTAGGTTTGGAATAGAGATATTGAAACTGAGATTTCTGAATGATTTCACTCGGCATTCGAGAGAGGGAGTAGAAATGTCTTCGGGTTCTTGGCTTATAAACTAGGAATAATTGATTTGAATGTAATTGGTGAACAAAAGACATAGTTGATAGCTAGGTGAATTCAATCCCTTAGTACATTTGTGCATTGAGTTTCTATATTTTATTTTTGTATTTATATGTATATTTTTGTATTTATTTAATTAGAAATTCCCTTATTTTACGTATATGTATTTAAGCGTAACAAGTTTTTGGCGTCGTTGCCAGGGAATTTGTATTTTAGATTGTTATTGATATCGGGAGTAAGTTACTTGATTTTAATTTAGGCATTTATTTTCATTTTTAATTTTTAATTTTTATTTTTAAATGTTTGTTTTGCGAGGTGCTTTGAGATGATAGATCAACATGCCCTCTTATGTTTTGCTCAACGAGACTTGGAGCTATTTTATTGTGCATGGTAGAGAGAGCACAACGTGTCCGAATCATGTTTTCTCCCGGGAGTATCAAATACAAAACTTCCTCCACAACCTTCGGCCCAAAACAAGAATACGAGTGGAAGGAGAAAATAGTACCACCTCTATCTACTAATTATCTATTGATGAAGCCTATTGGTTGTTGGAAGACAAGGCTGACATTGACTATCGGAATTGGAATTATCCACCCAGCCACCTCGGTTTAGGAAATAATTCTAACATTTCGGTGCCATGGTATGATACTCCACATCATCAAGCGGAGCTTCCTCGGGTCCTTGAATACCTTTTTGCACAATTTTCAGAGGAGATAAGACTTTACCATGAGGAGTCGGAGAGAATGGAAACCGTTCATAATTCACAATTTGAGTATTTCTATGACTCCCTTGAGGTCATGACAAGGGCGGTAGCTATGATTGATGCACATATCACAAACAATTTTTCTTGCTTTTTCTTTTTATTATTTGAATAAATTGTGAGTGTTGTTGAGATGAGATAACTTGATATTTATAATAAGTATAGTCATTTAATGCTCTTAGGTCTTTTGAAATGTAATTCATTGAGATTATCCGTATGCTTGGCTCGTATTAATTGAACTTTATTCTTGATTCTATATATTTGAGTACGATAATCATGATCACTAGACTCTTTGAGCTTTTGGAGAGCACTTGTGTGCTTTAGATAGGCATTGACATCTCATAAACTCTAGAACCCATTTGAGTGAAGCTTGAGATGAAATTCTATGTTAGGTGTCATTGGAGAAATGATTTAGGCTATCTTTGGACCGTTTGAGCCTTTCAAGCTAACCTTGATACATTATCATCCTAGTACTTATCTTTTTTTTTCCTACCATATTTTTGCCAAACCAAAATAATGACCACCAACCTTATTCTTAAGTATGTTAATTGTTTTAAAGAGTTATTTTGTGTTATGTTCATGTTGGAAGGAAGGGTGGTGTTATGAAGAAAAAAAAAACCAAAAAAAAAAGAGAGAAGGGAATAATTTGGTGAAAATTTTGTATCTTTACCCTCTATTTTGTTTTTCAACATTGAGGACAATGTTGATTTTGATTTTGGGGGAGAGGTTTTTGATTTTCATCTTTTTGCCTTATTTTATTTCTTTTGTTTCAAAAAAAAGGAAGAAAAAAAATTATAAATAAGTGTTTGGCAGAGTATTGATAGAAGAGAAATTTAGTTGAAAATAAGTGTGAGAGTTCTATTTAGTATACCAAGGAATAACTCTACAAAAGTCCAAGATTAATGTGCTTAAGGGTGATTTGAAACTCAAATTTTTTCAAAATTATCTTACCTTTGCCCAAGCTGACATTACAAGCTTAATGAAAGATCTTTTGATCATTGATGATATACTAACATACATTAGTAGAGAGCAACATAAAAAATGGGCATATGGTAGTTCCAAATTGCATCATATAGGGATATTTCATTGTCTATCGAAACACACAAGTCTATCTGAAGTTCATTTTGTTAAGTGATATTGATTTTGCACACACTTACACGCTGAGAGTCTTGAGTGGAGTTAAATTGATGCTTGAAGTTACAAATCTAGATAATCTCAATGTTTGCATTTCCTTTGAGCTTGGAACATTTCGTGACTTCAGAGATACTTGCACGGTTTTTGATTCGATACAAAACTCACACTTTATTATTTATGTCTTTAGTACTTGATTTGTGTTTTGCTATTCTTTTTCTTGTTTTATTTTACTTGAGGACAAGAAAATATTCGAGTTTGGGGATATTTGAAGAGTGATTAATTCACTTACAAATCAAGTATCATTCAACTCCAATAACTATAAGTTGTCAAGTATTTTTGTCGATTTGATGTGTTTTTACTTTATTTTTACAGTTCTTATGAATAAATGAGAATTGAGAAACATTAGTAACAAATATAAATATTTCAACCATTTAAAATGAAAGTTGAGTCCGATACGAATGCAACGCAATAAAAATCAGGCAAAACAGAGCTAAAACGAAGAAATTACGCCCCCGGGAAGAAAAACTATTATTCTGAGTTCCAGAGCCGAGAGCGCCGTGGCACTGTAATAGTAGTACCGCGGTGCTGCCTGAAAAACTGAGTTCTAGAGGCTAGAGTGTCGCAACGCTTGCCAGGGAGTGCCGCGGCACTACACAGCGTCCTAAAGCGCATTTTTAGCGAGTTTTTAGAGCTAATCTAGACCATTGATGCCATCTGATCAAATGGTTAACATTCTACTTGGCCTAGGTCACCTTGGAGCCCCTTACATACATCTTTAAGCTTCCATTTCAAGTGTAGAGAGTTGGAGAGGAAAAACACACTTGAAAGCTCAAAAATCTTAGAGAAAGGAGAGCTTTGGAGCAAAAATCATGGAGAAGATGCTTGAGAGAGTGGCTTGAAGAGATTGAAGCTTGAAGTTCTACCTCCACAAATGAGTTTTCTCTTCCTCTTTCTCATCCTAATTTCATTTGAATTTTGTATTATGCTTGATTATTGAATATATTTAGATATATGAAATTCTTGTTGAAATTAGTATTGGATTCTCCTATGCTGAACTAATTATTATATGCTTAGGGAATGATGTAGCTTATACTTTGATTCTATGTCTTGATTTCCAATATATTCTTTGATGCTGTTCTTGAATTTATTTATGTTATTCTATACTTAATGCTTCTCAACTAATTAGCTACTAGTTGGATGATTTGGTTTCTAGAATTTAGCACTTGAGAGAGCGAATTTTAGAAACAACCATAGGATAGTATAACCTAGAATTTTGTAGAATTTGAGAGAACCTATAGTTCCTTTGAAGCCATGATCAAAGAAAACCATTGAACATAATGAATTCTTAATTTCTAGGTTTGGAGTAGAGATATTGAAACCAGGATTTCAGAATGATTTTATTCGGCACTCGAGAGAGGGAATAGAAATATCTTCGGATTCTTGGCTTACAAACTAGGAATAATTGATTTGAATGCAATTGGTGATCAAAAGACATAGTTGATAGTTAGGTGAATTCAATCCCCTAGTACATTTATACATTGAGTTTCTATATTTTATTTTTATATTTATTTAATTATAAATTCACTTAGTTTGGTTACCTAGATAAAGTTAGGTCACGAAAATTCTGGTAATTAATGATAATTTAACACCTAATTCCTCGTGGGATCGACAACTATATACTTATCACTTTATTACTTGATTACGACCTGTGCACTTGCAGTTATTTTACGTATATGTATTTAAGTGTAATACTTCTCCCAACTCCTTTTAGCCATATTCAAGAGTTTCCAAGTGGTAGAACTCAAATTGGAGCTTAAGAAAGCAAGATAGGTCCAAATTATTCAAGGTAATTCTACTAGTTCTTTTTCCTAAGTTTTGTTTTCTTATTTCAATTCTTCACTTGATACAACTTAAATAATAGTTCCTCTAGGTCCTCTTGAGTCCTAAAATTAATTTCAAAGCCTTAGAAATCAGTTTTGTAAAAGTAGAAGGTAAGAGCTTCAACAAAAGTTCAAACTAGTCAAGGTGAGTTTTTATGTGGAATTTAGAATTGGTAATTTATTTCTTTTGCTTTAGCTCTTAAATCAAAGCTTTTATTTGATGAATAAAGGTCCTAGGAAACCTTATATATCGCTGGAAATATAGAATTTAAATGGAGGATTAAAGTTAGACTTAAAGCCCCAAAGTTTGTTGTTTATGGATTTATGTATTTTCATTGTTAGAATAAGTTCTCTATACTTGTAATCTGATTTTATAAAATTGAAATATATATTTTTTTGATCCTATTATGTAAATATATTTGTTTGGTTGCTGGTTGTGACAATAAAAAAGTATAAAAGTGATTTTAAACTTTGTCTAAACTGAAAGGAATTCAAGTGTACCTAGGTCGTTCTAAATGATCCTCTTTGAGGTGTATATGTGGAATTGGCTTGTCAATCTTTATTGTAGGCCTAAACCATAATTTAAAAGATGTGGAAATGTCCTAAAAATAGGGAAGGTACTGTCCAAATATTTTTAAAACTAAATAGTACCATTTAGATGCAAATGGACTAGTTTTTACAAAATTGTGTACCATTTTAGATCATTTTTGTACCAAGGAACTAGCATTCATGTTTTGATGATTTTAATCAATTTTCAATGCTAGTCATTGGCTATTACATACATCATGTCACTTGTACACTTTCGGGTCATATTGTGATTAAGTTTCTTGATTTTGTGAAAATTGTGATTTCAGTCTTGTGGTTGTTTTCTTTAAGTATTTTACATTGTAGTGATCATTCTAGTAATAAAATTGATATCAAGTCTTCCACACACCTTACCACAGAGGATACTGACTCTTCTCACTATCTTTTCTATCGAACACAAGGTAAGTAAAGATTTATTTTAACTGCTTCACAAAGGCACTAGTAAATATCAGATATTTTCCTACATGATTGTATGTATTATATTAATTATGTATTATTCCTATAGTTGTTGTAAGTTCATGAAAGACATAAGCATGACATGATCATTTAAATATGATTTTCAAAGAAGTGAAGTTTTCCACGTACTAGATTTAAAGTAGTACCATTATACTGATTTTACGATATTTGTTTTAAGTACACTGTTTAGACTGTCTGCGTTAGATAAGTATGGTTTGTATAGGCATCCTTCCCGCATAGGTGGGCATGGCTTACCAACTGCCGGGACTGAATATTGTACTATAATTATGTGAGATACATTACCTAGTCGGTCTGCGTTGGATAGGTATGGTTCGTATTGGCCATGTGTTTCCTTCCTGCATAAGTGAACACGGCCTACCGACTGCCGCAGCTTTGTAGTGTACTCAAGGGCCTTACAAAGAAATGTTTTCTAAAAAAAGTGCATCAAAATAAAAAGTTATGAAAGAAAGAGTACAATAGGAATTTCAATAAAGTTTATACATGAAACATATTTACGAGCATGCATGACCTTTGCTTACTGAGCATTAGCTCATTTTGTTCCTATGATGCAGGTGAAGAGATATATGATATATAGAGTTGCTGGTTGGCTAGCACGCTTTCTTGTCGCTATGATCATACAAATATGTAGACGAGCTTGACTTGTGGGCGATGTCTTTGTCTTTTAATATTTTGATGTGCTATAAATATTACTGCTGATGGCAAGATAAATTAATATACTTTTTGGTTGTACATTTTGTAAAGACACTTTCAGAAAGTAATGCCATGCAACTTCTTTTATTTTACAGTTTGAAAAGTTTAAATTGGCCCATTTTTTGAACAAAACTAAAGTTGTAGTTTACAAAAGAATAATACTTCCTAGTTTGACCTATATAGTTATATAGTTAAACTAGGGGGTATCACATGAGATGTACTGGATTGTTCTGGGATTAGTTTGTATGGTTTTTATACATGTTTAAAATTTTAGTTTTGGAAAATTACAGTCGTTATGCTACTCGAGTTTCTGTAAATCCCAGAATAATACCAAATGAGTTTTAAAGCGTGCTTTCTTAATATACTTGATGTATAGTTATTACACACTCTATGATATGTTGTACCTACCATAGGATCACATATTTGAGTTCTATTTTAGCATCATAGTATTTAGATCACTGGCGAGTTGCTGCAGTGCTAGGTGAGAGACCTAGGCCCCTGCACAGGATTTATTGACACACCTCCAGGTAGTGTCAGGATACTGGGTACCTCGATTAAAGAGGTACTACAGGGATATGATGAAAGGATGATAACTCATACTTATACTTGGTTGATTCATGATATGTACAATATTGTGACTTTGGTTTTGGTTTTGATTTTGCTACCACCTGATAGGAAGATCGAGTTTTGCATTGATTTGATTCCCGGAGCTCAACTAGTTTCCATTCCAGCCTATCACATGGCTCCAGCAGAAATAATTGAGTTGAGAAGTTAGCTAGATGATCTTTTATCAAAAGGATTCATTAAGAGTAGTACCTCTCCATGGGGTGCTCCTGTTTTGTTTTCCAAGAAAGCTGATGAAACATTTCGGTTCTGTGTGGATTATAAAAGACTGAATCAGCATATAGTAAAGAATAAGTATCATTTACCAAGAATTGATGAACTGTTTAATCAACTTGGTGGATCCAGATTCTTTTCCAAGATTGATCTTAGATCTGGTTATCATCAGTTGAAAATCCGAGAGAAAGATATACCGAAAACTATATTCAAGACTCACTACGGTCACTTTGAGTTCCTGTTATGCCATTTAGTCTAACTAATACTCCAGCTGCATTCATGGACCTTATGAACAGAATTTTCTGACCTTATTTATATCAGTTTGTGGTTGTCTTCATCGATAACATCTTGATCTATTCTAAGACTCGAGAAGAACATGCTAAGCACTTGAGAATTATGCTTCAGACCTTAAGAGACCATCAACTTTATGCCAAAAGATCCAAGTGTGACTTCTAGATAATGGAAGTGAAATTCTTATGGTATGTTATATCTCATAAAGGAATTTTTGTTGACCCTTCCAAGATAGAATCTGTTCTAGAATGGGAGAGACCAAAAAATATAACTGAGATAAGAAGTTTCCTTAGTCTAGCAGGTTATTACCACTGTTTTGTTGAGAATTTCTTGAGAATTGCAATGCCTTTGACAAAATTAATGAGAAAGAATGTCAAGTTTATACCGAATGATGATTGCGAAGCAACTTTCATGGAATTGAAGAGCAGATTGACAACTACAATTGTTCTTACTGTTCCTAATAGTAATGAACCTTATATTGTATACACCGATGCTTTTGGTTCAGGATTAGGATGTGTCTTAATATAGAATGGCAAGGTAGTGTCTTAATGTAGAACTATCCCACTCATGATCTAGAATTAGCAGCTGCGATCTTTGCTCTTAAAATTTAGAAATGCTATATGTATGGTGTGAAGTTTGAGATTTATTCTTATCATAAGAGTCTGAAGTATCTGTTTACTGAACGAGACTTGAACTTGAGACAAAGAAGATGGGTTGAGTATATGGAGGACTATGACTTCGAACTTCAATACCATCTTGGAAAGGCCAACGTTGTAGCTGATGCTTTGAGCAGAAAGTCCCATAATATGCTTGCTTCCTTGATCCTAGAAGATTAGAAGAATTCGGTTACCATTGGTGAATACAACTTGGAGTATAGCGAAAATGAGAAAACGACTTGTATCAGCAATATTGTGGCTACACCATCACTTTTCTAGATAGCACAACAAAGTTAGTGGCAAGACCAAGAACTAAGAATGAACTGTAACCAATTTTAGAATAGTGAGCAGTTAGATGATTGGAGTACCAATAAAGAAGGATTTATGCTTTTCAATGGAAGATTAGATATAGCCAATAACCCTCATCTTAGAGAGACTATTCTAACTAAGCTCATAAATCCAAGTTCGCAGTACATCCTGGTAGTACTAAGATATACCTGAAGAGGAAATACTGGTGGAAAGGCATGAAACGAGATGTAGATACTTTTGTGGCTAACTGTATGACCTGTCAGCAAATCAAGGCAAAATACTAGAGGCCAGCTAGACTACTTCAACCTTTACCTATTCTAGAGTGAAAATGGGATAAAATCACCATGGATTTTGTCATTGATTTACCAAGAACTCAAAGAAAGAATAACATTGTTTGGGTAATCAATTTTGCGCTTTTGCTGGGTATGACCCGGTATTGAGAAGAGAGGATCTAACTGCCAAAAACCAAAACCAAAACCAAAAAAGGAGAAAAGACGAAGACGAAGCAACAAAACTTCAATTATGGAGAACAGAAATGTCGTCGTCTGCGATAATGGCACTGGGGTATACTTTACTTCTTCTTTCTATCAAACAATAATTCTTATTCAAACTCAGTGGTAGTTTCTCATAAATTTGTATGAAGTTCCTGCAAATATTAAAACCCTTTTGGACCCTGTTTAGATCTTTGTTATGTGATATTGAAAACCCATTTACGTTTTGTCTTTTTTTTTTCGGGGTGTGAGAGAAAAATTATCATGCTTTATTTTAGTTGAATTTACTCTGTAAAAAAAAAAAAAAAAAACCAAGTGGAATCCGAATTGAAATGCAGTATGTGAAATGTAGGTTTGCTGGTGAGAACTTTCCCACTTCAGTATTTCTATGTGGTACAGGCTTCGGTGTGAAGAATCACTCATTGAACAAGAGCTTAAGGTAAATAATTTATTTATGATTTATCCAATTGTAACTCATGAATTTAATTACTATTTTTTAATCGTTTCTGAGTGGGTTTTATTTATTTATTTTTAATGGGTTTCTTATTGATTTAGGATATTGTTGTTGGAAAAGGTTGCGCAGAACTATGGCATCAGCTGGATATATCTTACCCTGTTAATAATGGCATTGTGCAAAACTAGGATGATATGGTTTATGTTTGGGACCATGCATTTTTCAATGAACTAAAAGTAAACTTGTGGTAAAGGGAAACCTTTATTTTATATATTGGTTATTCTCTTTGTATAATTATTAAGTCTTTCCACTTTTTTCTTTGAATAGATTGATCCAACTAAATGTATACTGCTGACTAACCGGTTTGAAACAATTCAATTCATATTGATACTATAAAGAAAAAAAATAAAAATATATCCCACTTCTACTGTGATTTTCTTGTTCTTTTCCTCAAATGCTTGAGCATTTCTTGACATCTCACAGGTTTGTCACTTTGTTGACTGGCCTAGTGATTGACTAATGACGGCGTAACTCATGTTGTACATTTCTTAAGTTTCATTTTCTCTACCATATTTTAGGAATGCTATTTAGCCATCAAGCATAGTGTCTAATAGAGATCCAAGATTTATGTCGAAGTTCTAGATAGCTTTGCAAAGAGCTTTGGGAATAGAACTGAATCTCATTACAGCTCATCATCATCAGACAGATGGCCAATCTGAGAGGACTATATAGATTCTAGAGGGCATGCTTCGCTCATGTATACTAGATTTTGGTGGAAGCTAGGATGATCACCTGTTATTGGTAAAGTTTGCTTACAACAACAACTATCAAACCAATCTTGGCATGGCTCCATATGAAGTACTATATGGGAGACCATATAGATCACCCTTGTGTTGGGCTGATACAGAGCAACGTGTTACTCTTGGGCCAGAGCTAGTACAAGAGACTATTGAAATAGTCAACAAGATCAGAGAGAGACTCAAAGTTGTTAAGAGTCACCAGAAAAGCTATACAGACCCCACAAGACACGAGGTAGAGTTTGATGTTCGTGACAAGGTATTCTTAAAAGTAACACCAATACGTGGAGTCATGAGATTTGGAGTTAAAGGGAAGTTAGCTCCAAGGTATATTGGACCATTTGAGATTACTAATAAAATTGGGCATGTTACTTATCGTCTAGATCTACCACCGCAACTAGGTCGAGTACACAATGTATTCCATGTTTCACTGCTAAGGAAGAACATACCTGACCCATCTCATGTTATCCAAGATATGGAAGTGCCTATCCAAGAGAATATGACTTATGGGGAGCAACCAGTTCAAATACTGGGAAGGGAGCTCAAGGTGCTTTGTAATAGAGAGATTCCTCTTGTCAAGGTTCTTTGGGAATACCACAAGGAAGAAGAAGCCACTTGGAAACTTGAGACCGAAATGTATGAAAAGTATCCCCATTTGTTTTAACTTTCAACTTGAGGTTATACTTTGATTTATATCTTATACTCTAAATTTCGGGGGGAAATTCCCTTAAGGAGAGGAGGATGTAAAAACCTTGATTTTATTATGGTTATTTTAGTCTTTTCGTATATTGGAAATTAAAATAAATAAATTAGCTAAAAATTAAGTTAAATTCAGGTAAGGGCCAAAGTAAAAAAGAATTATTAAGTTTAGGGTCAATTTCAAATTTTTGAGGACTTAAATGAAGACAAAGTTCTAAAAATGGGCCATAGTACAATTTTGAAGAGACGGGTCACCAGCCCACAAGTGACACATGTCACAAAACCCCCAAATGATCCCCAAATCCCTAACTCCCCTATTTGTTTCACGATACCCTCTTTCTCCCTCTTTCTGCTTCTTCCTCTCGCCCCCTTCACTGTACAATGCAAAAAACTGGTCACCGGCATCAGCCCATGGCAGAAACCCGACTGGACCTGCAGCCTATCGACCGGCAAAGCAACGCCGGCCACCACTGCCAGTAGTCGCGCCGCCCAGCCGCATGGGGGAGCTCGTAAACCCGTCGCGTTTCGCGACCAATTTCAAGCGTTTTGCTGCCACCCAACGCCGGCCATCCCACTCTTTGGCAAGCTCAGCATCCCCCGAGAAAGATTCAATCCCTCACCACTATCAATTTCTGGCCAAGAAGCTTCGGTGAGCATTTAAAAGTTTTAACGTCATTTTCGTAACTAAAAGTGGCATTTATATAATTATTTTTGTATTGTTCAACCATTGCACATGAAACTTTAGGGGATGAAAATGTGATTTAAGATAGAAGAATAGGTGGTGGATATGTGGAAAATGGATGAATGGATTGAGCGAAATTCAGATATGAAATTTGTGGTATTTACACAAATACTTTCAGAATTTGGCTTTTTGTAATTTTTATAATTAGTTTCTAATTAAGCCCAAAATATAAACTAGAGGCCTCGAAACTAAAATTGGACTTTGAAATCGGACTAAGTAAGATCAAAAGATAAGTTTTGATATATAACATCAATAGGTTTTGAGGTGGCATGAAATCCGAGACGTGAGGATCAGGATTTCGCCTCGATTTGCGTGCCACGAGCGGGGTCTCAGCTCGGAGCCCAAATTAATCGAACTATATATCTAACCTAGCATTTTTAGGTGCTCTGAATTCAGTGGTGACCTCCGTTTCTCAAATTGAGGCTTCGTTTGAAAAGTTACCTCTCAAAGTGAGCTCACGAGATCCCGAAACGACCTTTCGAACCACCAGGTGACCAACTATACATTCTGCGGGCGCTGATAGCTTAGCTTAGCTTAGCTACCAAGGTGAGGTAGGGGTTTAATTACTAAGTTTTTATATTTATTTTGTTTTAAAATGTGCATTATGACATATTTTTTAAAATTGTCGATTTTCATAGATTTAAATGATTTGATTGGATATTTGGTGAACTTGTGAACTGTTGAGATATACTGGATTGTTCTGGGATTAGTTTGTATAGTTTTTATGCAGGTTTAAAATTTTGGTTTTGGGAAATACAGCCGTTATGCTGCCCTATTTTCTGTAAATCCCAGAATAATACTAAATAAGTTTAGAGCATGATTTCTTGATATACTTGATGCATAGTTATTGCACACTCTATGATATATTGTACCTACCATAGGATCATACACTTGAGTTCTATTTTAGCATTATGGTACTTAGATCACTGACGAGTTCCTGCAGTGCTAGGTGAGAGACCTAGGCTCCTCCTCAGGATTTGCTGACACATCTCCGGGTAGTGTCAGAATGATGGGTATCTATGTTAAAGAGATTTTACAGGGCCGTGATGAGAGGATGAGAGCTCATACTTATACTTAGTTGATTTATGATATGTACAATATTGAGACTTTGGCTTTGGTTTTGATTACATGATTACTCATGATCTTGATTACTTGGTAAACTTGATTTATAAATGGATTTTGAAAAGATCCTAACCATACAATTTTGAAAAGTTGTATTGATACCAAAAATATAATTGAATTCCTACTGAGCATGTGAATGCTCATCCCCTTATGTTCCCCCCTCTCTCAAGTGGTGTGCAGTGTGACTTGGGTAACTCTAAAGCAGAATGACTAAGAGGGGAAGATTGTTACCAGTTTAGTATTAGTAATCATCTAGTAACTTATTTTGGATTTGTATTAATATTTAAGGCTCATACTTTGGATTTAGCATGTATCATCTATTATGCCTACTTGTGATGATGATGGTGATGCATATGTATGTTTTATAAATATTATTAACAGTCTATGTCAAGTGGTGATCACAAACTGTGAGAATTTATAATTTGGATTATTTTTACAAACTTTTACAGAAACTGTTGTTTTTGAAACTAGTTATCATTTTTCTGAAAAATTGAAGTTTTTAAAATTTTCTAAAACAAATTATGAATTTCTACTTGTGAAATTCTTTTTCTGCCACTAGCCCGGGATTTAGGCCGTGACAGTTATGGTCGCAAATTCTAATTAGGTGACTTCGTAGATTTTGGATTAGAGTTTATTTTTTAATTTCTATATTTTGAAGTTGTAATTTCTATAAAATTTTGAAAATTTTGTGAAATAGAAGGATTTGCAGTAAATAGACCATAACAAAAACTGTGACTCTGGTACCAATTGTTGGTTATAATGTACAAAAAATGTGACAAAATCAATGATAAGCAGAAGCATAGAAAACAAAATTCTTTCTAGATTATAGTTTTTCATAAAACTTTTTAGGATCTTTGTTATAGTTCAAATACATACAAGAGATTGTGTACCTCAACCAAAGAGTCTTCCTTCCTATGCACCAAGCTTGTAACTACAAAGGTGAGTAGGCATCTTGATCTTGATCAACTCCAAAGTGAGAATTCAAAAACCCTAATAGCCTCCAATGGTGGCTCTAAGAATTTATCTCTCTCACTTTTCTCTCAGTTTTCAGTACAGCCACCAAACTAATATTTCAATCAAAACTGAATCACTATACAACAAGGTGGGTAGGAGTCCCTTATATATCTATCAAATCTATATTAGACAATTAGCAAGAATTCCAGGCTTTTAATAAAATTCCAATGGAAAAGTTTCCTTTGGAATAGGATATAATAGGGCTGCACAAAACATATATGGCAAGAACTGACGTCGTTGGCTTATTTAAAGCGCCAAAATGGGCCCCATAAATAAGCCAACCATGTTGGTACATATGCAACCCAAATTGTGGTTTCTCTACTAACTACATTGGTTCAAATGTGGATAGTAGTGCACTTTCCATATCACTAACAAAGACATCACTTGAACACTCATTTTACTCTATAAGTTTATATGATTTTGCGAACTTATAAACAAAATCCATGGTATTTTAATTTTGACTCTAAAAAGATTATTCATAATATTAAAGGTTGCCTAAGATAAGAAGTGTAACATCTCCCGATCCCACACACGTATGTAAGGATATTTATCTAAATATTCAGTGAGATCGGGAGACGCTACTCGACTTAGAACTGATAAAATAGTGGAAATTAAAAACTTTTTAAACTTCCTGAAAGAAAAAAAGAAATTCCACTCATAATTATACATACTTTGATGCATACATATGTCCACCTTGGTAAAGTGGGCCTCTCATAAAATATACATAATGTACACACACTCAAAATAGACACAAAATTCTCAGTCAGAAAATCACAGCATCAAAATGCTCATATACACAAGCCGCGGTCAGAAAGTTAGCGCTCCTCCTCCAAACTCACCTATCATCAGTACCCTCTACAATGTAAGAATATTTGTGAGTATAAAAGTCAGTAAGTAACGTATGCAAATGCAGAGTGCACTTGTCAGAGAACAGATAATCATATGATTGGGATCCCTATGTATATTGTATTACCTGACAAGACCGTAAATCGCATACTGAGCCACTCAGAGAACATATAACATATCATGAGCAATATGGAGGTCTCGAGCCCCAGAAAATCTCCTCTATGTACAGCAGAGGTCCACCCCATACCGCCGTTAGAGTGTTCCCGAAGGAACCACAGTAAAGGACCAGAGTGTTCCCGAAGGAACCAGAGTGTCCCCGAAGGAACCATATCACATATTTGGGCGCTGGCCCACCACACCCTATTCACCGATACTCGTCAGGCAATATAAATACACCACGTGTTCATGTCTCATGCATAACTAAATAACAGATGCATATGTATCTATATTCACAAATTCCATATCCACATATTTCACAGATTTACAGAAACAAAGAATTTCTTACATTGCAGGTGTGACGTTACTTACCTTATTTTTGAGCTCTATCTGTTTTCCTGTGGAATGCCCGTTGCTCTAGGTACAGTTGACGTGACCCTATTTATTTTTCAATGGTAGATTTATGCGATCATTATGCATTGGTGTTTTTTTTTAAAAAAAAAAAAAATTGCTATCTTAGATTTTGCAAAAACAAAACACATAAATTTCAAATTTGTTTCCCAACCAGTAGACTTAAAGAAAATAACTATTAAGGCAATAAGGAAATATAACTTATATCAGCATAAAGTCATAGGGATAATCCAATATATATACTAACTTGATTTCTCAAAGTTATCATAATAAAAAAAATGAACAAGGTGTAAATAACTTTTAGATGTGCATAATTCAAACCAAATTATAATTCTAGAATCTATACATAAGTATATTCCTTCCAAGGTTTGTCTATAGCAAAATTCAAATATAAATATAGTAACTAAAACCAAAAAGATATAGGCTAGAAAGTTTTACTTTTAGCTATATGGTAAAATAAAAGACAAAGCAAATCAATCACAAGTAAAATGATCTTCACTAGATCCGAAATTGGTCCAGCTATAATCTAATGAAATTTATTCATTTATTTGTTTATTTATTTATTTATTTTTTTAAAGACATATATATTTTGGGAAAAAATGACAATGTGATATTGAAATAAAATATCATAAATATACTAGTTGATGGAAGATCAATTGTAATTTAATAAACTAAGACATAGGCATATATAGTAGCAACTAAATAACTACCTAGAGATTATATTCATATTATTTCTTGTCTTTAGCATTGAAAGCACAAATCAATTCACAAAGACATCATACTCTAATAAACATATAAACGTTAATTACTAGGAACTTTCTAAGAACATACCTTACAAGTGCCAAAGCTGAAGGAACGCATCACAAGATTAATCAAGCATAACTATTTGTCTCCCTATTTTTTTATTTATTTAAATAGAATAGTGGGCATCAATTAAATACTGAAACTTTTGTTTAAGTACTTGATTGGAAAATAGGACAGAGCAATTAGAGAAGAAGAGAAATCGGATGTTAAATATGGGTACAAGTAAAGAACATATAGCTCCTTAATATAAGTCCACCGACTCGACTAGTCGGTTCTGTCTATTTCCCCTTAATTTTTTTTTAATATATATATTTACTTAAGAATAATACGATAACAACATGGGATACATAATAAGATATAGGAAAAGCTTAGGTAAACCAATTCATATGCTGAGCACGTGGCCCATATAATTTAAATTAACCAAATAACTATCTAGGCTTAAGACAATAAAAAAAATAAGACTAATAAATTTTCACATTAAGTAAATCGATGAAAACACTACCAATCAGCTAATCAAGCAAAACTTAGATAAAGTAATATTATTGTGTGTCAATGTAAAAAAATTTGATTTAACCATAGTAAAATTAATATACGTCAACTTGTACCAAAGAGCATAACTTAAGCATCTCACTGCAAAAATTATTTTAAAATGTAACAAGAGTTAGTAATCATAGTAACTTAAAATACAAACTTAAAATAGTATGCAGACATGACAAAAATGTAATGAAAAATGCTATGTAATCACATTATTATTGGCTCTTTAATTATGTGAGGAATTGGGGGTCATTAGGAAATTCGAGATATCACAAGAAGATATCATGGAATTAATGTATTGATTAGATTTGGAATATGGCGCTCTAAAAATAATTCCAAGTTGGTAAGTAATTTGAATAAATGGAGTTAATATGAGATATTTGGAATTAATATAAAAGGATTTGGCAAAATAACAATTTTGTAAAAACCTGTTTTTAAAAAGGGTATATAAGTAATTTTATAGACCAACAGCAATCTTGTAATTATGAATTTTTGGAATATAATGTTAAAAATATCTGAAATTGTTTATTGGGCACTACAGTACCCTAAATTTGGATAAAAAGACCTCAGAAGTCCTGCCTTTCCAAGTTGGAGTCCCTGAGAGCCCAAAAGCAACAAGCTTTTATTGGCCAGATGCGCCCCCTCGCAGGGAAGAGCTCTAGCCAATGATTAAACCCGACCATTCTTGCTGTGTTTTGAGCTCCGGTGACCAAGATCCAAGACTCCAAAGTTACTGCCTCCAGCGTGGTTTTCCAGCAAATCGCTCGCCGTCTGACGTCGTCTCGCCGTCTGACGTCGTCTCGCCTCACTGCTGGCACGTGCAGCTTCCTCTCGCTGTCGCTGACCTTCTCCAATTAGTTTCACGACCTAACTTATTGCCACTAAGATTTTCACTATTTTAGCCGTTTTACCAAAGCTTGTAAAAAATGATATTTTTATAATTATTTCGTTAGGTAATTATTTTACCCAATGTAACTATATGAGGTGAAAGAGGATTAAAAATCATAAATAATTACTATTAGTAGAAGTAAAAAGGGTATCCAAAGGTGCGGTAATTTTCAAACAGAAAAAAGGACATTTTTCTAAATATTTCCAAAAAGTGGTATTTATGTAACTTTCAGATTTTAAGCCCAATCAATGCTCGGGACCTCGAAACTGAATTCCGACTTCGAATTTGGACTCAATGAGGTCGGGAGACAAATTTTAATATAAAATACCACTGTGTTTTAAACTGCCATGAAAATCAAAATTTTGTGGCTCGTGAATAGTACCGTTTTACATGCCACGGGCGGGGTCCTGCATCGGGATCCACTTTTGACAAATTATATATTTAACCCAGCGTTTTTGAGTACTCTAAATTCAGTGGTAACCTCCATTTCTCCATTTGAGGCTCTGGTAGAAAGTCACTTTTTCAATTGGACTTATCGGAATTTTGAAACGACCGTTCGAATATCTAAGTGTCCAACGAGAGATTTTTCGAGCGTCATTAGCCTTGTATTACTAACATATCGAGGTAGGAGTTTGATTACCTGATTTTATATTTGTTTGATATTTAATTGCATTAAAATTTATTTATAAAAAATCATGATTTAACAATGGTTTGATTAATTGTTAAAAATTATTGGATTATACTGGGACTGAATTGTGTGGATTATTATACATATTTTTATATTGTGATCATAGGGTAAAATAGCTATGCACTGCCCCCATTTATAGTAAATCCCAAAATAATGTTCAAGTTGAATTTTTAAAGCATGATTTGATTATTGGATGTAAGGTTGTTGTGAACGGTTACATGTTGTACATACCGTAGGGTCATATACTTGAGTTCCATTATTGTTGCAGTATTTTAGATCGCTGGTGGGTTGCTGCAGTACTAGGTGAGAGGCCTAGGCCCCTACGCAAGTTTTTGCTGATACGCCTATGGACAGTATCAGGATACTGGATACCTCTGCTATACGGGTATTACAGGGTCGTGGTGGGAGGTTGAAAGCTTACATTTCTATCTTGTTGATGTATGATATGTACAATGATGTGGTTTTGGTTTTGGTTTTGAATATGTAATTATTTTGGATTCCAATGATTTATAAACTTGATTTATAAATGGATTTAAAAGTACTAACCGTACAGGTTTGGTAAAATTGCATCTATTCAAAAAGGTAATTGAATTCCTACTAAGTATCTATTCACGGACTCAGTCTGTATAACTATATATATTGGATTATGAGACTGCTAATAATGATGTTTGGTTTATTTTCTAAATTTGATTAACAATCTACATCTAATGATGATCACAAAACTGTGGAAATTTTATTTTTAAAATTATTTTATAAATTTTTCAAAAATAATTATTGAATTTCTATTCGTGAAATTCCCTTTCTGCCACTGGCCCGGGGTTCGAGTCATGACAGTTTTAGCAAACGATTCATCCTAATAATAGAATTACTTTTCCCTCAAAAAATAATGATGTAAATGTCCTGCGCGCCTCCATCTTATATAACATATTTAGAAGGTCAAATTTAATTAGTAGAACAATTATCTCAAAAATAAAATAATTAGAACAAACTGCTACAGTTTTAACTATGTTGCTATAATTAAATTTGCTAATTGGTTCTCTATTTTCTAGGTAATTAGACTCGGGTTATTTTGTGTACTTACGGTGGGAAACATTAAGCATTGCTTAAAAAAGTCTATGAAGCAAATTGTTGCATATTATAAAATTAAGTAGGTATATACTGTGATAAAATTATAACATTATGAAGTAGCATATGTGCATGTTAGTTATGGAAATACATGTGCATAAAAAATGAAAGAGATCTAGATTATCTACTCTTTATATTTATGGACTTATAGTTATTGTTAATTTACTACCCTATTCCAATATTTACTATTTATTTTCAGGATAAGATGAATATATATGTACTTTGACATATATATATAGGTGAGTTTTTAATGGAGATTTTTATTTTTGCTCCATGGGCGAGTGTTTTGACCAAATTAAAAGTGACCTACAATAATAGGTTAATTCCACTTATTTCTATTCTAATTCCAATAATAAAAGGAAACTAATTACTTATATTTCAATTTAAATTTGGCTACATAATGAGTTTTAGGGATTTTTTTACATTTGTGGAATGAAATAAAATATCTCATTTAAGTTTATGGACAATTCTAATAATTATTTTCTTATATTTTTTTAACCCTAATTATTTTCGATTTATTATTTATTAACATAGATACTTGATTTTCTACTTCTACCCAGTTCATATTGTAGATAGATTATAGTCAAATTGTACTATCATATGAAATCAGGGCCGTTTGTAGTGATTGAGAGGATCGAAGATCATAGTAAGAACACGTATATATGTATAATATGATTTTTTTAATCAAACTATAGATATTATTATTTTTATTATTATTATTGCTATTATTGTTATTATTATTATTGTTGTTGTTGTTGTTGTTGTTGTTGTTGTTGTTTTTGTTGTTATTTTTTTTTTCGAAAGAAGCATTATCCTATGTTAAAGTAATTTCTTAAAATAACTATGAAGAAATCTACATCCAAAAAGAATAAATAAATAAATAAATAACAAAAAAAAAGCATACGTGAAAGTAAAAAACAAAGAGATAAAGAAAATGTTAAGGTATAAAAGTGCATATTTATATATATGTATTAAGCATGAAGCTAAAAACTCTGATAGCTTCTTTGATCACCATTCTATTTTTAAAATTTTTAGAAAATTCTTAATTTATTCAT
>JXTC01000112.1:688436-722626 GCA_002914845.1 Trema orientale
ATGCATATTAGTCACCATTTCTATTTTTAAAATAGGTATGTTTTTAAGATTTTTTTATTTTGATTTTGATTTCCTTTAGCAGTTTTATATGTTGCTCAGAATTTGCTTTTGACATGTATTAAAACTTTGATATTGTGTCTATTTTTTATGTAGGAAAATATGTCATATACATTGAAAAACTCTAAACGTAATACAACGAAGAACATACTATAATCTCAAAGCAACGACCATAGATTATACTGATTTGGTATGTACTATATATAATTAATAATTATTATCAAAATAATCACTTCCTTCTCTAATCTTTGAATTTTAATTTTGTGCAAGAATTTTTCTAACAATAATATTTATTTTTTCCAAATAGAATCAATAACATTGAGACTAAAAAATATTTCAGTAATTAACACATAAACTCATATTACATCAACCCGCGCAGCGCGCGGAATTACGACTAGTTATATATAATTCAGTATTTTTTTTCCCTCTTTATATCTGAAAACTGAGACGTACAGTTCATTTCACATTTATATCTTATATTTAATTGAACCCAGAAAAAAAATACATATTTGGGGAAAACTTTTAAGAAAAAAATAAAGAAAAAAGTGAAATAAGAATAAATATACAATATCAATTAATAGAATGAGAATGAAAACAAAAATAATGGAAAGGGAATGAAAATAAATAAAAATTTAACTTATTAAGTCACAAACAAGTTTTCATTCTCTATGTCTTATATAACTTCCTATATTTATATTGGTATTAGTTACATTAAAATTTTTAGTAAAATTACTAATATTTTAATAGTCATGAGATCAAAATCCAATTGTCCAAATTAGGATACCAATCAATGGAGCAAAAACAAAAATTTCTATTGAAACATCACCCTATATATAAGGTTGTCAATCCAGTAGGTATTTGTTTTTAACCTATATATATATATATATATTTTTTAGTCGTTGGATCATCATCTAATAATAATCCAATGGTTATAATGATATGCATGAAAAAACGTACATCATTAATGTTATTTCTCTCTCTTACTATTTATTATAAAAAAATATGCATGATAAATTTTAATTGGCCAAAATATACCTATATATATGTAAAATTGAAATACCTACTTGATTGGTGCCCTATACATAAATATAATATACTTATTATATAATATGTTCGTATACGATATATATATATATGTGTATATATACAAATCTTTAACAAAAGAAGTATAAACATTTTTTTTAAAGGTAAAAAAGAAATTTATTAAAATAAATCGTTTACTCTAATATCAACACTATAATTATAAATTTTCTAATTACAAAACAAAACAACAACATAAAAAGAATTAATCTTAGCAATTATATAGGCCGCTTCATTTCCAAATCGAAAGATTATAAAATGACAAGAGTCGCTATCACTATATCTTAAAAAATAGTTTTCACATTACTACCAGTAACATGATTGCTAGACAAATCTGGAAAGAAGTTTGCCATACCAGAGCAACCTTAAAATAAATTTATACCCCATGGGCAGTGGACACTAGAGATGCTAATAATATATTCATCTCAAAACATGACATCCGCACTGCACTTTGATAAACTCCATCTTTGTGAACCACACAATGTCCACTTTATAATTTTTACATATTTGGACCTTAAAAGATTCATATTTAAATAAAAACCACAAATAACTAAAGAAAAATGATAAAAATAAATAAAACATATACAAATTTAGAATCTAGTAATACAAATCCCATTAAAAGAAAAAAAAAATTATGGGAACAAGGGTTTCACACAAATGAAATATGATTACTTTTTCTAAAAAATGAAAACAGAAAACTATTGGAAACAGAGATCAAATAGGTTATACTCGATGAAATAAAAAATTAAGATAAAAAAATTATGATGAAGAAGAAGATGAGTTTTTCAAAAGCAGAGAAGTTATATATATACGAGGTTTCTGTATAGGATTACAAGGTTTTCAATTAATTCTCTTAATTAAGTAGGTGCCAAAATAATTGGGATATAACCTGGTTGTGTGAGTTACCTGACCATATATGCCGAAGAAAGTCATGCACATATATATGTAGTCATATAGTGTTTCAGTAATCATTGTATATATACAGTTCAAACTTCTAACACTGCCGCGGTTTTGTCGGTCTCGGTATCAATAAAAATTCATGATATACACTCGGCTTATTAAAGAAAACATATATAGGGTTAGCTTCTTAATTAGTCATATATCATCGTTTGATATGAAGATCGCATAATTAAATATATACGCATACTCTATATATATATGTGTGTGTGTGTGTTTGTATATGTATGCTTTTGAGGAGAAGCAAATGAAAGAGTAATTAACTAACAAACAAACTCGAAAGACGTTCTTAACATTGGACGTGACTTCATAATTATCAACCATATCAATAACCTTACAAACACAAAAAGTACAATAAACATTTACTTTGCATATATAAAAAGTACGTAAACATACATTAATGACCTAATTATACTGATCTTTTCTAGAAAATGAAAAGAGAAAAGAAGAAAGTACAAACAAGACAAAAGTAAAACTTTACGTACAGTACTAAACATAAGCCAACGAACGAAAACACCGGCAGCAATTAAAGAAAAACTCCACATCTACAACTCTCTCACATACACAACAAACATCAACATTAACATCATTTAAGACGGAAGTAGTAGTGGGGGTACTAATGTAGTATCCACTATACTACTAGTACTAGTTGGTAATGGAACGTAGCGTTTTATTCCCAGTTCCAGATACCAAATTCCCAGTTAGCTTCTTCATTGTCCACGGAATATGAAGCCCAGTTAACCCCATTGTCAATAATATCAGAATAAGGATACCAAATCCAATCCCAGTACCAGCTTCCCCACCAGGCTCGGTCCTCCTGCTCAAAACTCCAAGCATTCCAGTCAATCAACCCATCTTCAAACTCATCATACCCCATAACAACCTCCAATATTGCTACGGTGGCACCGCCTTCTATGCCGCCTTCTTCCGGTCCATCATTCCCCTCTCCTTCAGCATCAACAACAGCGGCCTTCTCCTCCTCCTCCCCCTCCTCTTCTTCGACGTCCTTGTCCTCCTTCTCTTCGCCGTCATTGTCCTCGTTCTGCTCCTGCGTTGGCTCCTCCTTCACCACGGGCACCGCCACCAGTTCTTCCTTCTTGATCTCCACATTGGCCTTCACCTGATCTTCACGGGCAGTTTGCACTGGCCGTACTGACGCAGGGAGCACGAGCACTGGCGCAGGCTCCTTCTTGACCTCCAAGAAACCTCCCACCATGCTCAATTCTCTCGCCATTCTCCTTGTCATCACTCTCGCGGCGGCAGCTGCAGCAGAGGTGGCTGCTGCCGGGGAAGGAGCTCCGATGAGACTCATTGATCTATAGCTGAAGTTTGGAGCTATAGGAGTCAGGATTCTCACTTTCGAGGCTCCAAACTCAACTCGTTCTAACTCATTTCTACGTCTCTTCCTTCCCCTCCTCCCAACATGCTCCGAACTCACTCTCTCTCTCCTCATAGTTCAATCTCTTGGGTGACTTTCTCGGCAGAGAGAGAGAGAGAGTGAGTGAGTGAGAGAGGGAAAAACGGAGGATCAGAAGAAATGTATGTGAAGAGTTCAAGAGAGATGTTATGTTCTTATATACAATAGGGTTCAAGCACTAGCTAGTGGACTAAATTGCTCCAAGGTAGCAAACTAAAGAATAAAATAAAAAAGACGTACGTTTCTAGTATATGTTTCTATGTTCTCGAGAAAATCAACTACTTAGTTTCTCTACTTATCATGATATTTTACTCATTCGGCTAGATGTCGCCGCGAGTCAAATATGAGGTCATTACCTAAAAGTTTCTCATATGTAGAGAAGGAAATAAATAGCACAAAATAGAAGAAAAATAGAACATGTGCGTTTCTTATGCCTATTTCGGATACGTGGATATTCAAAAGGTTACGTGGATGTGTATATCATGCAAAAATGGACCCACGGACCGACTTGGATATAGTACGGTTAAATAGGGTTTTGGAAGTATCTTTGAGACACAGGAGCCTTGTTTTTGCATGGAAGCACCACGTATATCTGTATGGATGCCCTTATGTTTGTGGGTTACGGGTGTTCGTTCTTCATGTGCAACACCTTTAGAAATCGATCGGTTTAGAAGTTTGGGCTCTAAATTTTTTTCCATCTTTTTTAATATTCTTTTCTCAACTTTCGGTTTCCTTTTTCGGTTGCTTATATAGGTTTGTCTACTAGTTCTTCGTGTTAGAGGGAATATATATGCCTGTGATCAGTCTCAGATATTAATTAACTTTCCAATAAAATATTATTATATACATAAATAGAAAGAACTGGTGTGTAGAGTTTATCAATTAATTTGTTGTGAGGATTTAAGAGCTGGGGGTAGCTCTGGCTTAAGTTTGGACATATACATATAGTATAAGATCATCATTAATGATCATCAATTTGATATTTTTATAATAAATGTCATATTACACTGCCTAATTCCTTGTTTTATAGGAAATTGATCTTTTCGATTATGAGTATTGACTGTTGAAAATTAATTAAACATCAAAATTAGCGAGGTTAATATTTATTATTAGCTAGGAGCGGGTGTCGGTGGAGTAGGAGAATGAGAGGTGTATTTTTTTCTTTTGGTTCGACGGTGGAGTTGAAGTTTGGTGTTGAGGTCCTGTGAGGTTTGGTTTTGCATGCAGCCACCACGTATATAGCACCCGTGTTTTAGTAGAACAGCTTCTTGAGATTTCCACACGTACATATATTGATTTATCTGGGCTATGAGGACTAGCTAGCCTCGATTTGGAGTATATAGCTTCTTATTGTCTGCTTTTCTGATCTGTGTTAGTGTTATATACCAAATATATTTATGGGCTTGAAATAGGTAAGAGAGTAAGATACCATATTGATAAGCCTTTAAAATTAATTTGTTCTTTTAATTGATTAACCCAAGTCCTTTTCTTAAGTACTAGCTAGAACTACTACACTAATTGCTTCCGTATACTGTTAAATTTGATCCTCTCAAAAATCAAATGATCAACAAATTCTCATTTATATACATACATATATATTATATGCACTACAGGCCACGGATGTAGTTCCCTCGAGGGGACCGGTCCCGTTCATGTTTTGGCCAACACGTGTCATATTTTGACCAATCTGTGTTGGTTAAAACATGACCTGTGTTGGTCAAAACATGAACGGGACTGGTCCCGTGAGTGGGACTACATCCATGCCATGCACTACAAATAGTAGTATATATAGTTCTAAGTTTCTCTCAATCAGAAAAAATTTATAATCAGAATACTTGGATCAATATACTTCATTTTCGGCCGTGACTTCGAAAATCCCAAGATTTTTGAAAAATCCCAAATTTAGTAAAACGCCAAAAATTTAAAATTAGCAAGTCACGGCCCAAATTTTTCCCAAAAAAAATGAAAAATACCAGAATTCAAAAGTATGTGAAATATCATGGATTTATTTAGGAAAATATCATTTATGAAAATATTTTTAAAAAATACTACTTTTTCTAAGGGATGAGATATGTTAACGTGAGGTAACCGATTTTGAAGAAAAATTGGTATTTTTCTATATTTTCTTAAAAGTGGTATTTTTGTAAAGAAATTTTTAAAATGTAATATTTCTCTAAATCAATTCGGTGATTTTTTAAAAAAAATCCAACAATATTCGGAATTTTTCAATTTTTTGGGCTTAGGGCCTGGACTTTTTAAGAAGCTCATTTATTTTGAGAATTTATGGTGTGTATTTCTTGTTTTGTTTTTATACTTCGTTTTACTAAATGTTCATTTTTTTTTCTTTTTGCAGCTAAATACCCGATTATATGTATTTTTACACGTAGTATATCTACTTATATACTAAATTTAATTTATGTATTCAATATATTAGTTTTCATACTGGTACACCAGATTTTATATTTGGTATATACAAGGATATAGATCATATTTGTGAAAATCCATTTTTTTATATATATATTTGTTTTTTTTAATTAGGTGAGCCCACATCCACTTTGACTTGTCAAAGTTAACTCATCTCTCTCCTCTCTCCTCTCTCTCTTGTGCTTCTTCCCCAGATGCAAAGAACAAAAAAAGTCTTCAAAAGGAAGCTCATGGCTACCTCTCAACGCCACTTCTCCAGCCATCGTCAACGGCCATCGCCCCTGGGATCTGAAGCGTTGCCCCACCAGGAGACGCCAGTCGGAGTTTCGAGACCCCCTGCCGCCTGGTTCGTCATCGATAACACAAAACAACTGCGGGAGGAAAGTCGACACTGGCGAGTTTTCCAGCGATTTCACAACCCAAAATTGGGCTCCTCCGATTCTTCTTGACGAGAGGAATCATGTGGTATATGTCTCAACTCTCTATTTTGTCCCGTTCAAAAATTGCGTTGTTAGCTAGTTTTGAGTTATTTGGAAAAACGATCCTTCAAAGTGAGTGATCGAAGGGTTCGGAAATGACTTCCGACGCTTCGAATGATCGCCAAACACACTCTGTTGTATTGTAGCATTTAGTAACTCGTTTGAGATAGGGATTTAATTATTTGATTCTAAAATATGGTTTAATTGTGAATTTACATATTTTGATTAAATATGAAATTTTGTGAAATAAACTGTAAAAATATTGTCATTTCTGATTTTGAGATAAATTGATATTTAAACTTCTTAGGAGGCACGTCATATTAGTTGGCGTGTCATATATCTTATTTTGAAACTATTTTCTGTAGGAATTAAATTTTATGGTGTTTACTAAAAATGGTTGTTAGATTGCCAAAATTTTTAGAAAATATAAATAAATTGATAATTTGGTTTTGTGAACTAAACTTGGATTGAATTAAAAACACTATATAATCTGTTCGAGATTTTGTGGAAAATGGTACATATTCTGATTTATGTCATTCATATAGCATTGCATTACATACTCGTCTCACGTGGCACTGACAGAATCACAGTATTCCAAAAGGACACTGGAATCACGGTGTTTTAAAAAAACACTGGAATATAAAAGAAAACTAAAAAGAAAAATAAAGAAAACTCACGGTCATCAAATAGCTAAGTGACTGGAATAAAACTCACGGTCATCACATAGATAGCTAGAACTCGTGTATGTCATATACATTAGACATTATGGAATTAAGTGGTATTCAATACACTTGTGAAGACTTCAATAATATGTTCTTGTTTTGAGATTATTTTACAATAGTTTGGAATGTTTGAACCTTTGGAAATTGAATTCAATTAAATTTCTATAAAATTGTTGAATACTTATTGACCATGTA
The DNA here is from genome assembly GCA_002914845.1 of Trema orientale. Classification (NCBI taxonomy): domain Eukaryota; kingdom Viridiplantae; phylum Streptophyta; class Magnoliopsida; order Rosales; family Cannabaceae; genus Trema; species Trema orientale. The sequence goes on from JXTC01000112.1 coordinate 695,768, forward strand.
GGAACTTAAAAGTAAGTATTTTAATATTGATTAAAAACCTGTAATTGAATATCTACTGAACATTTACGTGCTCACCCCCCTATTTTCTTCTATTTTCAGGTGTTGATTTATTTTGTAGTAATTGTTCTGATAGCTTGACAAGCATGTTGGCATATGCTTGTAATTCCATTCCTCTTTATTGGTTAGTTCCTACTCCATATCATCTTTCTTTTCTATGTCAAAATTATTTAGCCAATACTAGTATATTTACTAAGTAGATGTATGAGGATGATTTTGCTATTAAATTGAGTACTTAGAAATACAAATAATTTTATGTAAACTATTTGGACATTGGACCTAAGGTTTTAATTTGACTCATTTTACTAAAATTTATGAATTAACAAATATTTCTAAACTAATTAATTAGAATTTCCTCTAAAATTTAAATGAAGGATTTCCTTAAGAAATTAAAATTAATAAAAAGTTTCTTGATTATGAAATTTACTTACTTTTGAGGACTAAAACCTAAAATTCTAAGTGCTTGATTTTTTGAAATTTTGAAAAATCATTGTTTATTACTATATTCATTTAAATTTATTAAAATTCACAAACTTCGATTTCCGGTCGTGGCAATATTGCTACAATGTTTAAAAAATAGATACTTATTTAAAATGAACTTTTATATGAGAAATTAAGCTCAAGAGCAGTTTGTAAAGTTAAGTTTTAACTTTACCTATTTTCTTAAAATTTATTCGTTTGTAATATTTTTTATTATCAAGTTCCAAATATATCTCTAATTTTTCTTTGATTGGTAGAGGTTTGTTTACAAAATCTAAACCAATAAGTTAAAAACTAACCTAAATCAGTATCACACAAGTATCATTTTGGCTTGAAGAATGTACTCAAAATATGCATCTTTCAATACTTGTTTCTGAAGATTTGGAGATTTTATGCCTCCAGATATCGTTTACATTGAGTCATGTATTCCCTTCCATACTTGCAATTTCGCTGATGTAATTTTTTTTTCCTTATCTAGGTTTTTTCCCATTGAGTATATAAAGAGGTTTCTACAAGGCACAATGCGGTATTTGTTTTACCTTTTTGCGTGTTTTCTGCATTTCAATCTCTTTTTATTTGTGAAATTTGTAAAAAAATTTCTTGTTTTTAAGATAATTTTCAAGTTTGCATATGTTGAGTGCATATGGATTTCCTATGCTATTTCAGTTCTTTTCTTTATTTTATTTGTGAACTTTGTACGCTTTTAATCTAAGTTTCTAGTTTGAAGTTGGTAATCCATTGGTTGTCACATATTTGGGATGCTAAGCCCTCTTCTTCTTGCTAGGCTCTTTTTTTCTATACTAGGGAAGAAGCATTAGGGAAAAAACGAAGGATCCCAACCAGGTAGCACCACCCAATTGAATGAAACCTTCCCATGCTAAACAATCTATTAAATAGCAAATAACATTAAAAAGAAAAAAGAGGAAAAATACCAAGAAATAACATAAACATAAATAAAACAGACTAAAGGAAAGCAACCTACCCAAAAACAACCAAAAGGACAAGCAACCAAACTACCCAGAGGCATACATAAGATCATGCAAATACAATACCTTTCAATGTAACTCAACAAGTTTATGCCACATTAAAACCTGATTTAAAAGAGAAAAAAAAAACTTGAGGAAAATAATCTAATCAGGGAAAATAGTACAAAAAATGGAATCGCTAAAAATGTTACAAAAGGAAACGAAATTAAATTCATATGGACTAAATACAAATGAAATAGGATAATAATGCCACCAAAAAAATTCTTCTGATTTATATGGAGACCAAAAGACGCCGGCTTGTTTAGCTAGCTTATTTACTGTCACGACCGGAAATTCAAACCTATGACTTTTAGTAATTTTATGCGAAAGATTAATTAAATATTAGTTTTAACGAAATCTCGTGGAAATCAAGTATTAAATAATTTCTTTTGGTCCTCAAATCATTATAAATTCCACAACAATTAAAACTCTTAGTATTTTTATTTACTTTAGAAAAATACTCATTAAAGTTTAAGAAAACTTGTGACTAATTCACTTGGAAACTCATAAATAATTAACGGATTTTGGTAAACTGAGTTCAATTGAAAAACTTTATCCAAAGTCTAAAATAATTTACATTAAGTCATTTGTAGTTTCAAGTTCTCAAGTTAACAACAAAACAATCCTTATACATCCACTTAGTAGATTTACTAATCTTGACTAAATAATTGAACAAGAAAAGAAAGATAACAGAGTATGAACACCAACCAGGGATTAAGAGTAGAACTGCATACATAAGCTGTACAGCTGGATTATCGATCAAGATGACTACCTCAAATAGTCAAACACCTGAAAGTGGGAGAAGTAGGGTCAGGTGAGCATTTACATACTCAATAGAATTTCAATTACCTTTTTGAAATGGATGCAATTTTTACCAAACCTGCATGGTTAATACCTTTTCCAAAATCCACTTATAAACCAAGTTTATAAAATATTTGATATCCATAATATTCATATATTCAAAACTAAAACCAGAAACACATGATTGTACATATCACACATCAACTAATGTAAATGAGTAAGCTCTCATCCTCCTATTACGGCCCTGTAATACTCCTTATTAGAGGCACCCAGCATCATGACACTACCCGGAGGTGTGTCAGTCAAAAACTTATACAGGGGCCAAAGTCTTTCATTTAGTGCTGTAGCAACTCGCCAACAATCTAAACTACCATGATATAATAATGGAACTCAAGTGTGTGATTCTATGGTATGTACAACCATACAAAATATAATCAAACAATGCTTTAAAAATATCACTTGGCATTATTCTGGGATTTACTATAACATGGGCAGCTCTCTGTTGTATTACCCCATAATCACAATTTAAAAATATCTATATAAAATCACATAGTCCAATCCCAATATAATCTAATGTGTTTCCACAATTAGTAAACCAACGCGTAAATCACAATTTCTCATAAATCAATTATAATGCAATATAAATCAAACAAGTATAAAACAAGGTAATTGGACCCTACCTCGATATGGAAGTAATACTAGGCTAATGATGCTCGAAGAACCTCTCGTTGGTCACTCGGGTGTTCGAACGGCCCTTTCGAGATCCCGGTAAGTCCACTTGAAAAAGTGACTTTTCCATCGGAGCCTCAAATGGAGAAACAGAGGTCGCCGCTGAATTCAGAGTACCCAAAAATATAAGGTTAGATATATAATTTCTTAAAAGTAGGTCCTGGGGCGGGACCCACATCTTGGCACATAAAACGACACAATTCACGAGTCTCGGAATTTGTGCCACTTCGAAACATAGTGATACTATATATCAAAACTCGTTTTTCGACCTCACTAAATCCAAATTTGAAATCAGAATTCAATTTCGAGAATTACATAAATATCTCTTTTTGGAATTCATTTAAAAAATGTCCATTTTTTCGAAAGGATTTAGAAAAATATCACTTTTACTGAATATTTACAAAAATATTATTTTTTTGAAAATATTTCAGAAAGTATCATTATCACAGAACTATTTAGGAAAATTTCACTTTTGAAAATATTTGAAAAATTATCACATTTGCTAATTACTTGTAAAATTGTCACTTTTGCATAAATAATTCGAAAAATAATACTTTTCAAATTTCAGCCCAAGACCCAATCTTACTATTAACAGATTTCCAACCCAACATTTTTTTAGTTTGCAAGAATACCACTTTTTGTTCTAAATTAGAAAAATACCATATTTTTCAATTTGAAAATTAACATACTTCCATATATCAATTTTACTTCTAAGAATCTTAATTATTCATGATTTTTAACTCTCTTTCACTTCATATAGTTACCTCAGGTAAAATAATTGCCTAACGAAATGATTATAAAAATATCACTTTTTACAAACTTTGGTAAAACGGCCTAAACAGTGAAAATGTTACCGGCTATGAGTTAACGACTGGAAGTGGTCAGGAAATGACGGCGACAACGAGACGAATCCAACAGTGCCAGAGTTGAGTCAAACGGAGGTCCGATGGAGCTGCGATGGCCAAAAACGTCAACAGTGACCGGAATCTTCGTCGCCTCCGATCTCTGGCTGTCGGCGACGATTCTCGGGATGGCAGGCGGCGTTAGTTCATCTGCGGCTAACAATGGGTGCAGGCCGGCGCGTCTAGCCAGCAGAGACAACGGTGGAGCTCGACAGTTTCAGAATTTTTCTCTCTCTCTGTAACGCCCTCCTTATCCACCTACTATTAGTGAAAATTTATTAACTTTCTATTTACAAGACGTTACTTTTGGAAAATAATCCTGTAATTGTTTTTATAAAAATACGGGCCAATTTGAACTTTTTATTTTCTTTAAAACTCTATCGATAGCTGACTTTATTTACAAACATAGTGTGGATCAGTATATACATATATCACAAAACAAAAGGTAGTAATAGATACCAAAAAGGAGGGAACTAAAACAACTTAGTTGAGAGACTGCAAAATATCCCCAAAATATACGAACTAGGCCCCCACATGTGGTCAAAATGTCCATATGTACAACACCAAGGTCGGGCCTCTACTCCAGCTCACAAGCTCATGTTGTCATCTCACTCATTACCTGCAACACAAGACTATAATGAGCTACAGCTCAGTGAGTAAAGTGATGGACGAAATGGTGCTTAAAGACATCTATTGAATACATGATCATGCTTGCTTAGGTGTATTGGTATAATATTATCCTTTTGATCACCCTGTCTTGTGTACACTGTCCGGTTCGACACTGCGCCTGCAGGGCTTTCTGAACTGATAATATCCCATGGGCTCTCCTCCGGCCGGCTCTCACTACAGTGGGGCTCGTTACTAACCTTATTCCATCGTTGCCCCGTCGAGCTCAAGAGATAAAGCGGCCCGAGGCTGTAGTATAATCTATTATATACCTTGAAGGAGGAATACTGTGGCACACTTTTTGACTAATCCCATCAAACTTGCCCCTCTCCTGGGGCTGCCACTCTGAAACTGTAAATATTTATCCCGCTTCCCCATAACAGTGACACAAAACCTTCTGAAAGTTACCTGGTCTTAACCTTTCTATGATAAACTTGGCTTTGCACAATAATACTATGGCATTTTGTAATCCTGTCACCTATCTTAAACTTCTCTATATAATATGCATGGCCTCATAATTGGATAATGCCACATTATAAATACCAAGTATGTATATTGAAACCGAAATACCAATATTCATGCTCATAAACAAAATGCAAAGCATAATAACATAATAGATACCCACATAGCACATAATTCTTGTGTTGTAGTTGAGTACTTTACTTACCTCGTGTCCTGAATAGGAATCGATAGTGGAAAGAGTCAATATCCTCAAGAGATTGGTGTGCTAATCACCTGTTATAAATTACTGTTACTCATGATGTGCATTTTATAAAAAGAATGCATTAAAATACTTGAACAAGACCGAAATGACAACTTTCACTAAATTAAGAAACTTGATCTTAAAATGGCTCGGAAGTATATAAATCACCTAAGGCACTTGACAATCAATAACTAGCATTGAAAAACTGTTCAAAAGTATTAAAATTTGAATGCTAGTTTGTTAACGCAAAATGATCCAAAATGGCACATAATTTTGTAAAACTAGTCCATTTGCTCCTAAATAGTGCCATTTCATTTTAAAAATATTTGGACAGCACCTCCCCTATTTTTAGGACATTCCCACATGATTAAAATCATGGTTTTAAATCTGCAATAACAATTAATAATCTAATTCCCACATATACACATCAAATAGGATCTTTCGGTATAACATGAGTGCACTTGAATTCTTTTCCATTTGGACAAAGTCTAAACCACTTTTACCCTTGTGTGCCATCACAACCAGCCACCAAATGAGTAAAATAAATAATAGGATCCATAAAATATACAATCCAAATTTAAGAAATCATATTACAAACATAGAAAACTTAATCTATTACACATAAAAATACTTAACTCCATAAATAATAAACTTTGGGGTTTTAGGTTTAACATTAATCTTCCACTTAAGTTTTATATCTCCAGCAATAAATAAGGGTTCTTAGGACCATTATTCATCAAATAATAGCTTAGGTTTAAGAGCTGAAATTAAAGAAACTCACTATAATTTTAAAATCCAACATAAACCTCACCTTGACTAGTTTGAGTCTTTGCTAGTGTTCTTGCCTTCTATCTCCACCAAACTGATTTCCAAGGCTTAGAAATGGATTTCTTAACTTAATAGGACCTGATGAAACCAATATTTAAGTGGGAACAAGTAGAGAATTGAAATTAAAGGACAAGACCTAAAAAGGAGAACTTAGTAGAGTTACCTTGACTAGTTTTGGTCTAGCTTGCTTTCTAGAGCTCCAAATCGACTTCTACTACTTGGAAACCCTTGGATATGGATAAGGGGAGCTGAAAGAAGTCTAAAAATGGATGGGAGCTATTCAGGTCGTGGCTGGAGTGAAAGGATAAGAGAATGACCTGATTTGGTCAAAAAGTGATACTTAATGACTAAGAAAAGGCATAACTAAATTTCTAAGGGGTATTTTGGGTATTTTGCTCATTGCTTTCCATGTGTCCAGCTCTAAAACATCCTTAGCATAGTCAACACGTCGCTGGTCACTCCTATACACCCAAGTCTAGCCAAAGTTGGTGAATCCTAGCTTAGAAAGTGAAATCTAGTCATACTTTGACTTATGATCCTATATGGCCAATCTTATTGTAATTTGGTGGACCCTAGCCCCATAACCAATCATTAAACATAAAAATAAGTCAATTAGATTCCAATTAAGAATGCAAACATAGTATCAATGACCAATTAATAGAATGCACAAAATTGACACTATGCGATTAAGCTGAATCTAAGCTAGCTTAGTGTAACTAAACACCAATTTAGTACCGTGACTGCCACCTCGTGCTTACCTGGGGCCAACCAATAAAATGCTATAAATAAGTCCTAAACATTAAATTAAGCCTATTTGACGTGTTAAACACACAATGAATTTGGCCCCGAAGTGCGTGAAAATTGCATTTTACCGAAAAACTACTATTTGACCTAGTTGTCAACCAATATGATCTTAATGTATGTGCATATAGTATTGCAATTCATGAATATATTCTTCGTTCTTTTCATACACCAAGCTCTCTCTCTGAGGGTGTTGAGCCTTTACACTGCATTGGGACACTTTGACAATCATTAGTATAATAACATGTATGTAAATGCACATAATATAAGGAATGGGCATGTTTTCATGAAACTAGTATTAATGACTTCTAGATGTCTAGTATGCAATTAGAACATGTTTATTATTGGCTCTCTTAATTATGTGAGGAGCTGGATGTTACACTCTCTCTCAGGGGCTTTGATGGAGAAGAAGAGAAGAAATGGGGGCCTTTTATGCAATTTTGCGTTACTGTGACACCAATAAATAATTTCAGATATTTTGATTAAATTAATCTAAAAATTCTTTGCTTCAAAAAAAAAAATCTAAAAATTCTTAATTACAAGTTTGTCATTGGTTTGTATAATACCCATTTTACCTTTATTAAATACCAGGTTTTACATTTACTATTTAATTCCCTAATCTAAAAATATGCGAATCTGAAAATTCTGTTTGGGACGGATGATGTAACCAAAGTTTCCAATCAGCACGAAGATGCCAAGAAACAAGATTAGACATCTTACTAAGAAGATCAACCACAAAAGTTGAATCGGCTTCAAAGACGCCATCCTCTATTCCAATCTTCTAGCTAGAGTTTATTCATAATAATATAATTAGCATTCTCAAATTCCCCTAAAACAAAACAAAAATTAAACAAGAAAACGTATCAATAAATTTGTCTAATAAGAAAAATGTTCATACCTTCATCCAAATATAAGGTTATTAGGGTCAAAATTTGTCAATTCTAATTTAGCCGGCTCTTCACTCAGAAGGATCTGAAGTTGAGGTAGCAAAGATGGGTTGAGTATATGGAAGATTATGGCTTTAACCTACAGTATCATCCTGGTAAGGCCAACGTGGTAGCTGATGTATTGAGTAAAAAACCTCATGGTATGGTAGCTGTACTCATCTTTGAGGATTAGAAGAACTTGGTTACCATTGGCGACTACACCTGCAGTACTTTGAGGGTTAAGAAGTTGTTTATCTCAGCAATATTGTAATCTTACCATCACTTTTCTAGACTGTCCAGCAGAGTTAATGAGGATAATTCGGAACCAGCTTTAGAATGGTGAATAGTTTGATGGTTAGAGTACCAACAGATAAGAGTTCTTGCTTTTCAATGGGAAGTTAGCTGTAGCTAATGACCCTAATCTTCGAGAAACTATTCTAACTGAGGCTCACAAATCAAGGTTCGCAGTACATCCTGGTAGTAATAAGATATAATAAGACTTGAAGAGACAGTACTAGTGGAAAGGCATAAGAAGGATATGGCTATCTTTGTAGTCAAATGTTTGATTTGTTAGCAAGTCAAGGCAGAGCACCAGAGATCAGCTGGGTTACATCAGCTATTACCTATTCCAGAGTGGAAGTAGAACAAGATCACAATAGACTTCGTGACTAGTTTGCCAAGGACTTTGAGAAAGAATCACGTAGTTTGGGTGATAGTCGATTGGTTGACGAAGAGAGCTCATTTTATACTGATCAGGAATGATTATTCACTTACTAAGCTAAGTAAACTATATGTGAAGAATTTTATAAGTTTGCATGGTGAGCCATCAAGCATAGTTTCTGACAAAAACCCAAGGTTTACTCTAAGTACTGGAGAGCCTTGCAGAAAGCGTTTGGTATGCAGTTAGATGTCAGTATAGCTCACCATTATGAGACAGATGGCCAATCTGAGAGGACCATTCAAATTCTTGAGAACATACTTCATTATTGTATACTGGATTTTAGTGCAAACTAGGATGACCATCTTCCTTTGGAGGAATTTACTTACAACAACAGTTACCAAATTAGTGTAGGTGTGGCTCCATATAAGGTACCGTATGGAAGGCCATGTAGATCGCCATTGTGTTGGAGGGGACCTGAAGAGCATGTTATTCTTGGACCTGAATTAATTGAATAGACTACAGAGAAGATCAAGGACATTTAGGAGAGGCTCAAGGAAGTCAAGAGTCATTAGAAGAGTTATGCAGACCTAAAGAGACATGAGGTAGAGTTTGAAACAGGGGATTATGTGTTCTTGAAAGTGACTCTAAGGTGTAGTATTACAAGATTTGGAGTTAAGGGTAAGCTTGTTCCAAGTTATATTTGTCCCTTCAAGATTACAGAAAGGATTGGACCAGTGGCATTTGCTTGAATCTACCTACACAGTTGGGCCATATATATAATGTGTTTCATATGTCAATATTGAAGAAGTATACACTAGACCCATCTCATATCAATCAGTACGTGCATGTACTAGTGTAAGAAGATATGTCCTACAAAGAGCAGCCTGTTCGCATACTAGCAAGAGAACTCAGAGTGTTTCGCAATAGGGAGATATCGCTTGTCAAGGTACTATGGGAACATCACAAAGAAGATGAGGCAACTTGGGAACTTAAGACGGAGATTACGAAAAGTACCCTCACTTATTTAACTTTCAATTAGAAGTTGTATTGTGGTTTCCTTGTTGTAATGTAAACCTTGACTTAGAGTTGAATTTTAGGCCGAAATTCCTTTTAAGGAAGGGAGGGTGTAAAAACCCAGATTTTTAAAAGGTAAAAGAGTAATTTGGCCAATTTTTAGATTAAATAATGGAGGATTACAAAAATTTTATGAAGCAAGGACTAAAGTGCAATTTTTAGAGGGACTAAAATGAAAGGATTTGAAAAATATGGATAAAAATGTAATTTCAAAAAATTGCGCAACCCCATTAGCTAGGACCATATGGCTCACCACCTTATTTTTCTTTCCTTCTTTCTTTCACTTCCCCCTTCAGCTCTTTCTCTCTCTTCTCCCTTGACTGAAGCAGCCGCCAGTAGCTCCCCCGCTAGCAGTCGCCTCTGGCCACAGTTCGGCTACTCCAACTCCTAGTGTTGCACCATATCGTGCCAACTACCGGCCGTCAAGCTTCCGCCATCGTCGGATACCATTTCGCTGAAAAAAATCGTTTTTAGCCGCAGGAGTTTTTGAATTTCTGACAACGATTTCGACCGTTTTAAGCCGAGTTCTTCGACTCGTTGGATTCATCTCATCACGAGGAATCTCAAGGTATATATTTCACGACCTGAAAATATCTAGTTTGAATGTTGCCATTGTTAAGTACCTTGAGCTTTGAGTTTCAAGAGTTGACTTTTTGATCGGACCATTATATTGTGATATTAATATCATTTTTGGAATGTACTTATGAAACGGTGAATATTGATATATATATATATATATATATATATATATATATATATATATTGACTATGTTTGGTGATGGACATGAAAAATGAGATCGAATGGCTCGAGTTTTGTCTCGGTTTGCATGCCGGAGGTCTAAATTCGACCCAAACCCAATTTGGACTAATTACATGTCTAACCTAGCTATTTTGGATACTAGGAATTCAGTGGAGATGTCTGTTTGTTGATTTGAAGCTTCGTTAAAAAGTTAGTTTTTCCAAGTGAGCAATTAAGGGCTGGTAATCAATTCCCGACCCTCCGAACGATCGTCCAATGACATCCCAAGGTTCCAATAGCATGGTATTGCTATTCTAATAAGGTAGGGATTCGGTTACCTCTGTTTTATATCATTTTGAATAAAACTTACTTTATATTACATATTATGAAAAACGTGATTTTAGAACTATTTTAGATATTTGTGATAGAATTGGATTGTATGATATATACTGTATTGCTCTGTAACTTTTCTGAGTACAAGTTATTTTTTAGGTATATCAAAATAGAACCCTTATGCTATCCGTTTTTCTATAAAACTTAATATGTTGATTTCATTGAAAAACAAGAGTATGACTGTTTTTATACTTCAGTTCTATATTGCATGTGTTATAAGATCATACATGAGTACCATCTTAGTGTCATGGGTTTATAACATAGCATTGTGTACCCCACCCTCGGTGTAGAGTCCGTAAACCTGCGCGCGGTTCGTTTTCTTTGATTACCTCCTCATTTGGTAGGCGTAAGCAATACAGTTGCCCCTCTAGGTTTGGTAGGTGATACATAGGTGTCCCCTCCAGGTATGGGCTTAGGTGTTAAGCAAGTTGTTTAATACACTTAGTGCCTTCATCCTGGGTTTCCATGATAAGAGGATGTGAGCTCATGGCATGAGTTGATTTGTGCCATATACTTATGAATTGAATGGTTTTGATTATACTGTTTTATGTGTATATATATATATATATGGATTGTCAGTTCTTGACTATTATATATGTATTTTTGGATTAAACTAACCATGCAGAAACTTTCTATCACCAAAATATTTTCAAGCGAGGTAACTGTTTTCTACTGGACATTTTATGCTCATCCCCCTACCTACCTTCCTTAGGTGGTGTTCAGTGCAACTTTGGTGATCAAGAGGAATAAGAGGCTATCCTTTGGTTGTAGTTCGTTGTCTTCATAATGCTAAAAGCAAGATGTTGTTGTGGTATTTAGATTTGATTTAGCATTGAACTAGGGTTTCTACTTTCAACTATGTCTGTGAACTTTATGTATATCATATTCATATGTGATACTTGTTTTGGATAATGATGATGCTTGAACTTAAATTTGATTTATGCTTTCTAGTTATAATTCAGTCTATGTTTAATAGTGTATACAAACTGTGAAAGATAATAACTGGATGAGATTCTAAATATTTTTGTTAAATGGACTATTTTATAAAACTGAAACTTTTAAAATCTAAATCAAAGAATGTCCAATCTTAGTGATTTCTCCTTCTGCCACTGACCCAGAGTTTGGATCGTGACAAATACTTTTTTAAAACCGTTTACATAGAATAACAAAACAAAATATATTTTAAGATAAAGAAAATACAAGAAATATCCATTCTTATGAGAAAATGAAAGAGAAAGTGATGATAGATGTATATATAGATAAAAGATTGAGAAAGTGAAGAGAAAGTGATCTGGTTACTAAACTATATGAGGAGAGAAAAATTAAAAGAGAAAAAGCCATGAGAGAGAAAATAATGTATGAAAGAGAAAGTACTAAGAGAAAAATAGAGGAAAGGTCAAGTGACAGAATAAGGAGAGAGAAAGACAATAATATAGAGAGAGAGGCAAAGACAAGATGAGGAGAGAAAATAATATGAGAAAGAAAGAATGAGGAGACAATATTCAGAAGAGAAAATGAGGAGAAAGAAAGTCATGAAGAGAAATTATAAGAGAAAAAGTGATCGTTGCATCAGAAAGTCACGAGAGAGAATAAGAAAAGAGAAAAGTCAAGTGTATATGTGTGTGTGTGTGAAAGAAAGAGAGAGAGAGAGAAAGAGAGAGAGAGGGAGAGAGAAAGACGAGAAAAAAAATGAAGAAAAGAAAGTCATGAGAGGAAAAATAATCAGAGAAGAAAAGAGAAAATAGGGAGAGAAAGTCGAGTGAAAGAACGAGGAGAGAAAAAATCATAAGAAAGAATAAAATGATAGAATGGATAGATAAAATCATGAAAAAAAAAATGAAGTAAGAGAAAGTGATGAAATTTAAAATCGAAAATAGAAATAAGTAACGAGAGAGAAACAATGAGCCATATTTTTTGTCTTTTAACTTTCTTTTTTTTCAAAAAATAATGAAACCAACATTTTGGTATTCTTACTATTTGTTTCCCTTAACTCTATTTTAAAAATTATTCTTTAATTTTAAAAACTATTCCAAAAGAACAATATGCCAGATATCTTTAATTGTTTTTCAAAGAGCTGTTTTTTTTTTCTTTTTATGTCAAACACCCACTTATCCTTCGTTAGATTTTTCTCCTCTCTCATCTTATTTCTTACATTTCAAATCTCTCTAATTTTTATCATAATTTATTTGTTTCTAAATAGCATCAAGGAAAACAAATAATAGTATACTATGACATAGATAAATGTATATTTATTGATCAAATGTAATAGGATTAAGTAGAACGTAGTACATATACAATTTTCAGCAAACAAATATTTTTTTCTTTTTTTTCCTTACGAGATTCAAGGAAAAAAAAGGTATAGTATTAGTTTACTATCTTTGGAGATTCTACTCTACCAATGAGCGTCAAGTTTTAGAAAAAGTTTCCAAAAACGTCAAAGAGAAAAAAAAAATCAACATATACAAAATTTTGCACCTAACTAGGAAATTGTTTAGTGCATGATAATCATTTTGGAAACTTTAGGAAATATTTTCATTGAAAGAAAAGGGGGAAATCAAATGAAATACATTAATTACAACAATAAAAAATAACAAATAAGTAGAGACTCTGCTTTAAACTCTCTTAGTCAAGAGTTCAACCACAATGTTGAAGACATTAAATAATTTATAGCTAAGAATGAGATGCAAAGCAATTAAAAATAAACCTCTCAACAATCAGTAATGGTAGAAATACAGAGCAGTCCACAACTTCTTGACTCCTCCATGAAAGCAAATGTGAGAAAGACTGAGAAAGAAAGCGATTTCCAGCAGAAATCCTCATTGACAGCAAAGAGACGAGGGAACGTGCAAGATACAAAGTTTTGGTACTGAGTTTCGGTAAAAATTTAGGTGAAAATTTAGATCTCCACTCCCGCGAGCGTGTGGGAGTGGAGATCTAGCGTACTGAGTTCTGGTGAAAATTTAGGTTTAGAATTATTGACATATTGGGGATCTTTTTTAGACGGGCTTTAGTAAATGTTTCATAAATGGGTCCTTTTTTTTGTCAATTTACTATAAAACTGACAATAAATATATCTTGTCGTTTTTTTATATTGACACTTTTAGTAAAATGAAATAGAAAAGAGTTTTTTTGACATTTTTCCTAGAAACGACAATAATTTTTATTTAACAACTGTCAACAATAACAATAAATATAGCAATAAGGGTTTTTCTGCTTTTTTCTTTTTTCTTTAATTTTGTAATAAGTTCATATTTAGATATGCTTATAATACTTTATTTATGTGGTTTTCATACCACCTAATCTTTGATCGATATGCATTTTTATTCCGCTTATTAGATCTTGAATTTAAGTACTTTTTTTTTTAATTTAGTTTTGTATACAAAGGGGTTGGATTCTTTTCGAGCGTGGATCTCATTTGGTATTGAAACCATAGCATTGTATCCACCAAGAACACAGTCCAGTAGTATATAAAAGCAATTATTTATCGGTGATCCTTGTTATTTTTTTCTATTAAGAATTATGGTACGCAGCCCACAATCTTGCTATTGTTGTGTTTGTAATCCACTTTTCGTCTCTTTTTTTGAGAAGTTTGAAATTGTAATTCTCTGTGCTTATACTGTAATCGAAGCTTTTTAGCTTTTATTAATATTATTGCCTTGAGGAGGCCGATTTTTATCAAAAATAAAAAAATAAAAAATAAAAATGCCTTGTAAATACTTATTGTAAAAAGACTAATTTGTCAAACTTCATTTACCAACCGAGAATCAATTTATTTAATCATATGAGAGACACACGGTAATGAAATAAACACATAATATTCTTAGATGGATTTATATTCAAGTAATCATATACATGTATAACCTATGTACCGATGAATAATATTTTATTAATTCGCATAAAATATATATTAAAATGAACAATTATGTTTTTGAGTACAATCCCACATTGATGATTAATTAATAAAGTAATTACTCTAACATCTGCTAAAGCTTTAATTTTTCCTTTTAAAGAGATGACCTTATAATGCCTGCCAAGTAGTCTTCATTATTTTCCTCAAAACCTTGAGCAAACATAGCGGAAAAAGCTTCCATATGATGTTTCTTCAAAACCAATCCAATCTCAACTCCTCCGTCTCCATCTCTAGTGTCTGCAAACCCCATTGCTCGTCTGCCATCTATGCTAAGCAAATCCACTTTTTTTGGCCTTCCCCATCCAAAATCAGTACCGTAAACCCTAAACTGAGGTGATTCGAAAATGGAATATATTCGATGGTCATCAGCTGCATCAATGATACTACTGTCCCAATTATTTATATCATTGTCGTTGTCCAAACTAGTTAGAGCTTCACTAACGGCGTTTAAAGCCACAGCAAAACCCCGTTTTCCCTAAAGGGCTTCTCTTTCCGCAACTACGTACTTAATTCCAACGCAGTTTCCGAAATAAGACGTACCTATGTAAGGATTATCCAAGAGAGTCCTACAATCCACGGGGATGATGAGAAGTGCTAATTTGTCGTCTATTTCTTCGGACTTGACTAAACAAACCCAGGTATAAGCACAATGCACATGTTAGAGTAAATGTCGACACTATTCGACGGCGCTGTCGACGTCGATCGTGATCATGTTCACGCTTGTTTCCCTTTAATCGCCTTAGTTTTTCTATCTTCGCACGTGGAAACCGGAAGGTGCCTCGAACTGAATCCGGTGAAACTTCAGGTACCCTTGGCAGTAAACTTCTTTTTAGCCACAGGTTTGAGGAGAAAATCTCTTCGAGCTTGGGAGGTTCCTTGATTAGGGTTCTGTCAAAGAGTGGTTTTAGCTCCGGCGGCAGTAGTACCAATGGAGATTGATTATTAGAAACTTCGTCTACGCCTCCGATATGTGATGAGGACGATGAGAATGATGATCTGCAAATGTGAGCCCATGATTTGGTGAACGAGTTAAGACTTTTGCCGTCGACGACCCCGTGATGCGCAGCTATCCCAATGGAAAACCCGCCAAACTCGGGGAAGACAGTGAGTTGAATCGCCAAGACCTTGGCTCGTTCATGGGACACAGGCAAGTTTGGCAGGAGAGGATGGCATTCCGTGGCTTGAGGAAGCTCGCTGCCCTCCCAGCAACCGGAGAGGCTATAAAAATCGGCGTCGGAGAGGGCCACGGTGAGCGAAACTGCGTCGCCTTCGACGTAAACGACGACGGGCTTGTTAGAATTTCGGGGCCACGTTAGGTTTCCTGCGAGAGGAAGGAAGTGTTGGAGGGTATGAGAGAGTGAGTGTATGAGTTTTGGAAGGATGGAATCGAAGAACGACGTCGTTTTTGAGTTTTGGTAGCAGTAAAGGCGTTGAATGAGTGGGGACCTTAGCATCTGCAGGTCGTAGAACGTGAGGGGAAGAGTACTGCAGGAATGATCTGGTGTGGCTGCAGGTGAAGGAGCCACCATGCAGACATCAACTATCTTCACTGCCATTAATTACTTGAGATGAGAGGACTAGTTTGAGAGAAATGTTTATGTATAATTCGAATATGGGATAGGATAGTGTTTAAATTCTTTGCACTTGTATATATATATGCGCAACACAAAATACAGTCAAACAAATCGCTCCTGTTAATATAACCAATAACAAGTAAAAATATATAACACGACTTATCTTTTAGCAAACATATATACCGTGGTGCAAAAAAACATAAATAAATAAAGAAAAAAAAAAAGTGGACGAAAAAGGTGTAACGCGTGTAGAGCAATCCTTATTGGAAATCAAAGGTTTTAATTATGCTGTTGACAACTTCTTTACGTGCTTATAGTTATATATACATATTTTAAAAAAAAAATAATGAGCACAATACAGACATATATATATAGAGTAAAACATTTGTTCGCTTCTGCTTTAACAATAATCGAATATTGAGACATGATAAAATCGAATATTGAGGCATGATAAATGCGTCTCTTATCTTTTAGGATTTAATAAATTCCTAGACCAATTAATTATTTGCTGGTTCAATTACATTTTTATACGTATATATATTTTAGTTGTTCGATCTATACTTTAGTTTTTTTTTTTTTTTTTTTGAGAACAAATCTATACTTTAGTTTTGATTATTAATAATTCTGAATTTTTTACATATTCATACCTTTTTTAAGTCAACCACTAATTTTGACCTATAAACTTACAATAATACCCTTTAAGATTTAAAAGTGCATATTTAGAAATTAAAACTAATAATCGGGCAAAACAATTAATAAAAAGGAATAAAAATATCTTTTTTTTTAAATTCATTTTTTTTTTTACATTTTAATATTTGTAATGTCAATTAACTAATATTTTTTAAAAAATTAAATTGATTTTTAAATATATATCAAATTATAAGGGTATTTTAATCAATGTTTTCGTCAAAATAAGTGTTTGACTCATAGAAAAACAAAGTTAAGAAATCAAAAGTTTTAATTATGTTGTATAACAATTTCCTTACGTGCTTATTGTTATATAAACATACTAAAAAAAATAGTGCGTACAATACATACATTTATATATGTATGTATATACGTAGTAAAACATTTGTTCGCTTGTGCTTTAACAATACTCGAATATTAACACATGATAAATGCGTCTCCTAACTTTTCTCTAACTTTTAGGATTTAATAATTCCTAGACCAATTAACTAGTTCTATCATTGAACAGAAATATATAAAATGCAAACTAGTTTAGTTTGATTATTTGTTTTTTCATGTCAACTAATTCAACTCAAATTTAAAAAACGATGTTCTATGCTTATAAAGAATAAAATAAAAATTTACATACACATTGAAGATGCGCCTTCCCTACCTGCTGCTTGTTTTTTTTATTTATTTAGTTATTTTGCCTCACCAACCAAGCGAGGAAGGTGATCAACTGATCATCAAGACGTGGGTCCGAGCGATAAATAAATAAATAAAATAAAATAAAATAAAAATCAAGCGGTATGATTGCTTCCTCCTATTGTTGCTATTTTACATTATTTTTAATGGAAATTCGAATGGGTCATCTGCCCGCAATTTAATAGACAATTTTTTTTTTATTCCTTTCTTAGTGACGTTAATTTACGATAAAAGAAAAAAGGAGAGAGAAAAATTTTGCAAGATGTTGCCATTGAAGGTATATGTTTTCCAATTTTCATATACAAAGTTCAAATTTGGCAGAAGATTTTTTGGTGATGATAAGCAATTGTATTCACTTTTAAGGGCATTGTCGGGGATAACTGCAAAAAGAAAAGGAAAAAAAAACTCCTAAAATATAAATTTTTTACAATTTTAACCATGTCTTTTGATTTGAACAAAATAATACATCCACGTTTCAAATCTCTGCAAATTTGTATCTACAAATTAGGTTATAATTTATGCTAACTGTTTTAAGTTTTTTCTATTAAATTTTTGTGTTAGTCAGAAGAAATAAGTTATCCTCAATTTGAGTTACGTGTTTAGTGAGAAATATTTTGGTCAATTTATATACAAAAAATACAAATTTGCAGAAATTTGAAATATAGATGTATAATTTTACACAAGCTATACATCTTACACAAGCTAAAAGACATAATTAAATTTACAAAAAGATTATACTTCGGGTTTTTTTTTTACGAATAACTCGTTTGTCGGTGAAATGATTACTTTGCTATCCAATTTTAATAATAATATTAATTATTCGAGTGGAAGGATAGAGTTCAAAGGTAATTGGTTGTGCAAAATAAAGTTCAATGACTATTTGTAGATAGTGAAGAAAATACAGGGGCCTCTCTTGACTTTAACCCTTTAATCAATGTTTTTGTATACCTAGTTATTCCAAAAAATAGCCACAATAATGAAATTAAACCTTTTTCTATGTTCACTAATATGGAAAGTATTTTTGTTCCACCTATCTTTTTCTCCTGAGTATTCATCTTCTTCGCAATATAGAGATAGTAAATCGTGTCACAAGAACTATTGTCATAAAATACTTGACCTATCCGACCTGCATTCGAAATAAGTTGACCCGATCTAATCCGCACAATCAACTTAGAGAAAGGAACCCTTAGGGCGCCCCAAATCGATTGTTACCTGCCAACCCACTTATGAACAAATTTTGTTTAGAGAAAGGATACTACTTGTGGTCTGCAATTTTATTGTTCATTTTTTTAGGAATTCAATTGACTTATTTTAAAACAAATAATTTATGTATAGTTCATTTGTAAATTTTAATAATTAATAAGATATTTCGTTATACACTTACAATAATGTACAATTTTAAAAAATTTCTGTAATGATAATAATCAACATAAAGCTTGTCTAACAATTAAGAAACTCAAAAAATTCAACGAAATATTCCTATTGCCTTCATCGTATAAAACATTCTAGACTAATTATAGCGTCATTATTTATTTATAATACTGAATCAAAATGTCATATTATCTTGTCTTTATGTTTTCTTTATTAGTTTTTAAATTATAAATATACAAAATGTCATATTATCTTGTCTTTTTGTTTTCTTTATTAGTTTTCAAATTATGNCAATCTTACTCACTTTTGTTTTGAAGATAAATTCTATTCACATTGGCTCATGCTTTCAAAAGAGTTTTCAAACTATCTTAAGCTTAAAACTGTTATTTTATTTTAGAAGTTTGAAAATAGAAAATAATAATTTTTTTGAATAAACAAAATATTTTTTAATACATAATTTCTTAAGTTTAATAAGTTGCAAATATATTTGAAATCATGATTATTTGAAATGAACTAAAAAGAGAATTTCTAATTGTAAACTAGACTATGTTTTGGAATTAATACTTTCTAAATTATTGTTAAATATTTTTGAAAAGCCAAAATAAATTTACAATAGCTAAAAGATTTTTTTCAACTTAATTTTTAATTTTTTTTAAGTGTTCAATATAAAGTCAAAATTTGAAAAGCACTAAAATCTGTCAAAATTTGGAAAAATGCCAAAAAGCTATCAAAATCTAAAAAATACCAAAAAGAGATTGACCTGTAGCAATGGGAGGTCGACCGATCCTTCATATGGGTCAATATGACTATTAAAAAATTACCATTGCAAGCCTACTGACTAATGGCTAGTTTTCACACTCAATCGAAAACCTTACTGGTCGACCAGTTTTGATAAGGACTGTATCAGAATAATTAAAAATAAATTAGTTTTCTCTAAAACTTATATATAAGTGCCAATTTAAGACTTGTATAAGATCTTGTATGAACCTACATTGTTATCCAACTACTTTCAAAGTGTAAAAGTCTATTTTTACATTGAATTCACTTTCAAATAATACTGAGCCAATCTTAGAGCATTCATTATACATTATTCTCAAATCTCCTAAGTTAAAATTATATTTATTATTTTTGTGAGGAAAGTTCTAGAGTGTGTTCACTCCTGATTATTGAGAAAAAATTAATTTGAAGTGAGGTTGGTATAGCCCGAGTCTAAATAATCTGTGTCTATGTGATATTGCCACTGGAGTCTAAACAACTCATATAATGGTGAAGTTGACACTATTGTCTAAATAATTCGTATTGGCGGGGTTGGTATTGGAGTCTAAACAATCTGAGATTAGGCATAATAGGGTTGGATTCAAGACTATTGTGAAGGTTTGAATGAGCCCTAAGAAAAATTTACTCTGTTTGTAAAAAGGACAATGAAGCCCACAATCTTCATCCGATAGTAGATGCTCAAAGCAAGTTGCTTAGAGCCAAGGGCGTAGGCAAATTTTAGTATTTGTCGAACTTTATAAAACTGAGTTTGTATTTTTTATATCTCTACACTTCTTACTTTATCGTAAACTATTTAATTGGGTGTTTCATATATAGCATACTTAATATATATGCTTGGTTTATTGCTCAATTAGTTTAAAGGTTTCAAAATTGTGGTATATGGTTTTACTTACTTGAAAAGTTTTTGAAAAAGATTTAAAACCAAATTCACCCTCCTCTTGGGTAGTCAATCTACTAACACTATATATTTTATTAGTGGTTCAATTTGCTGGTTGATCAAATTTTGACCCTTTTTATTTGTATCAAACAAGTCATCTTAGTTTGGACCAGCATCTTTTTTTTTCAACATAAACCTTTAAAAGAAAAAAACTATTATTTTGTGTTGGGTCCTAATAATATCATAACCCGAATTGCCACCATACTTCACTTTTCTTTCTCCATTATGTCTCACTCTTGAACTCGGATTATTATTTTTGTTGAAGCAAACCAAAAGATTGTGAAAGCAAGTAGAGAACAAAATGAAATTCTCATTTCTTAATGTGGGAGAAAAATCGGAGGAAAATATTACGAAGAAAATCTTCAAAGCCATGTTTATTTTTAAATCCTAATCTCCAAAATGATAACACTTGAATTTGATAAGGTTTCATCACTTTTCTTTGTATTTTCTAAAAGATAATAAGATATGAAGTTGTGCTAAACAGTACTAAAAAAAAATAACAAAGTTAGGCGATTAGAAAGAAGAAGAAAAGTTGTGCGCAAATTCCTAAAATTTTTAGTAAGAGGTGTGTGTAGAGAAAACAGTGTATCGATTTTTCTAGGCATTTATAGAAGAAATTAAAAAATAAAAATAAACTACAGTCGTTGAAAATAGTCCCCTTTTATATGGTGTACAACTGACATCTTTAAAAAAAGAAAGGGTTAATAATATTAATGACCCCTGAATTTAATTATTGTACCATTTTGGTCCCCGAATTTTTAATTTACACAGTAATGGCCCATGAATTATGCAATTATTATAACAATAACCCATTTGTCAGAAACTATAAATTTTTTAACATAAAATAGTCATGGAGAGAGTGTATAAACGAGTATTATTTATTTCTATGAGTCAGAATCTCGTTCTTAGCCATAATTATCAAACTATATGCTTTATAAATGACACATTTCTTTAAAAATTTAACAATTTGTGAAAAAAAAATGCTTCCATAAGTTTCGGTAGTCTATTATGCAAGTTGAAAATTTGGAGTCTTATTCTTGATTGTACTTACTAAACTGTGTGCTTTGTAATGATTTATTTCTGTTAAATATTTTTCAGTTTGTGACAAAAAGGTCATTTTTGCAATAATTACATAATCCAGTGGCTATTACAATATAAGTTGAAAGTTCATGAGCCAAAGTACTATTATGAGTATAATTCAGGGACCATTACTATTATTAACCCAAAAAGAAAAGTAAAAACGTTCTTTGATAACCTAAAATTTGGCAAAAACATCTCATATTAGCAATTTTCAAATCTGATTTTAGCCGTACTAACGATACAACTCTTCAACTCCAACAAGATCTAGTGCGGAAAACACCATTGTCAAAGCTTTAGTTGACCAAAAAAATGAAAAAATAGAATAAAAAAGATGAAGATCAAGAAATTTAGATTTGATTATATCTCACTACAACATAAATCATGATATGGCATTTAAAAGTGTCATTACTATTTAGTTTTAGTGACATTTATGGAGTTAACATTTGTATAAATCACAGGGATACCAGTGTAACTAAAAGTATTAGAATAATTAGTTATTTTACCCCTGATTTTGCCCTTAGTATGAATTGCCCTTTCACTTTTTGAATTTGTTTTCGAAAGCCCTCTAAATGGCCAAGTTGTCCTTTTTCTTGTACCATCAACACTAACATGTTAAAAGCCCGTTAATAGAAAAATAGAAAAAGACCAAATAGTCATTTTATCTTCTAAAGAGTTTTTAAGATATGAAATTATGTACCTTTTCAGAAATCCAACTGTTATAACCTTTAAATACATACAAAAATTCTTTTTCTAACTTATATGATTTGAAAAGATAAAGTATTTTTCTTTACCAATTTTAACACCAGTTTTAATTATATATGCGAATCTTGAAAGAAAAACACACGTAGAATATTTTATTTGATAGTAATACAAATTAGTGGTTTCTTTTCGCAAAAAGGATAAATCTGATGGGTTTTTTCTATTTATTACTTTCTTAAAATTTAGTATTTGTCCTAATTTGCGGAACAATATTTTTATCAGCATTGGAATATGCACACTGCACACGGCCAAAATAATTCTTTTTTTTCTTAACTTTCCATTTAGATATGGATAAAAGTAAATCGTGACAAAGTGGGGAAAAAAAGGTTGATGGGCCGGGTTGCAATCTTGAGTACAATAATACAAAAAGGAAAATATTGTAAACTACATTAAAAAGAAGAGGAAATTAGACCATACACATTTTTTTGGTGAAAAGCTTATGAAAATACGGTCCACTGAGGCCAGTCTTTTAAAAATACGACCTTCATTTGTTTCTGTACGAATTCATTGGGAAAAAAAAAGTAACTTAACGTGTGTGTGGTCTGACACTGCCAACAACACGCGCATGAGACCATGTTGCATCAGTGTACGCAACAGTCTTTTTAAAAAAAAATATTTATTAGCATTTTTAATTCTTTAAATATTTTATTGTCTTATCTTTTTTTCTTTTTCCTTTTGTTTCTTTTTCTTATTTAATATATTTTCCCTTTGTTTTCATTAACTTATTTATAATAATCTTTTCATTATTTTTTTGTAAATTTTAAAATTAAAAAACAATAGTAGAAAAACAATTCTATTTGGAACAATAAATTGATAGCATGGGTTTTTTTGGCACATGAATTTTTTTTCAATTATTTGTCTTTTTTTCCTCTTAATTTCATTTTTTTATGTTATTTGAGTTATTATTTTTGGATTTTAGTAAAAAAAAATTTTAATTTCAACACCACACAATTTTTGAATAATTTTTTAAGTGACATTTCTTACATTCTTTAACAAGATTGAATTCCTAATTTTTTCTAATAATAAATAATGTGTAACTACTTTTCCTATATCTCGAAATTGATAAACTGAAAAGGAATACGTACAGTAACCTTTTTTTCTTTTTTGCAGTGAGAAATGTTCAACTCCTTTTTCAATTTTGCGAAATAAGACACCAATAATTTTTTTTTTTTTTAATTTCACCAAATACCAAACTTAACTTAGCAAGAAACTTATGTTTTTTCCCCCTTTGACAAAAAAGAATATCCAAATTACCAAAGATATCATGGTAGGATACCTATGTTTTTTTTTTTTTTTTTTGATAATATCAAGCTTATTACCTAGTCAAAAATTTTAATTTATATGTTTAATTTCTTTGATCATAGAAATTGAACAGTTACACACTAATGAATTTTGTAGATATATTACAGTGAAATACACACATGAAAGCCACGTTGGACTACATGTGCCTAATAAGAGATAAAAATTAACATGTAATTCTAAATGTATGCATATGATTATTGTTTAATGTGTTGTGAATTTAATTTATTAGGCTTAATATTGAACTCTTAATAAATTAATTTAATAAGTATTATTAATTTTCTTTTTTAAATATATGATAATAGAATAGTTAATACATATTTATGTGTTTAAGTTTGACTAGATATACAATATAGTATAAATAACTACCATTATTAATATAATATGGGCTTAATTAATTGTGTTTACTATTGGACTCTAAATTATGAAAAAATTAGCTAGAAGCCACTTTTTCTTCCTTATTAATTAAATCTACCACCATACCACTTTTTTTATGAATTCTTGATAGGTTCTTGATGAATTCTTGACAATCTTTATAGATTCTTGATGGATTCTTGATAGATTCTTGACGTCGATGGTGATCTTGATGGATTCTTGATGCATTCTTGATGAAATCTTGATAGATTCTTGATTAATTCCCTCCCAAAAGTGCTAAAATCTAATGGCGGTGGTAAATTTAGTTAAACATTTGAAAAAAGTGGCAATTGCCTACTTAACCCCTAAATTATTTAGTTCAATAATTATTTATCTTGGCCCAATAGGTAATAGGAGAGTCCAAATTGAAGTTGTTAATATTTCTTATTTCTGTTTATCATTAGGCCCTAGGTCTTTTAGCCCAATAATCATTTATCTTTACCCAATAGGTAATAGGAGAGTCCAAATTGAAGTTGTTAATATTTCTTATTTCTGTTTATCATTAGGCCTTAGGTCTTTTAGCCCAATAATCATTCATCTTGATCCAATAAGTAATAGGAGAGCCCAAATTGAAGTTAATATTTTTAGTCTAATAATTATTTATCTTGACCCAATAGATAATAGGACAGCCAAAATTGAAGTACTATCTCTAGCCCAAATAATAAATAAAATATTCTCAAGGAAGAAAAAAAAAAGAAAAAGAAAATTAAGTAAATGGTATAGCCATTAACATATTATAATTATATACATTTGGTCCATTATAAGAATAGAAAGTGATGTAAGTAGTAATTAACATACTATATCTATATATATATATATCATTATTAAACCAAAAAAAATTAATTTATTACATTAGAAGAGAAAACAAAATTTGGTAATTTGGCATTGCTGGAATTAAACTTGATTTTGTATTTGTTAGAATATATCATTAATTTGGGTGGTTAGTAGTCGGTGAATGTTACATGCTAGATGAGTAGTAAGTATAAGTAATTGAGAGTTAAATTAATGATGTCACTATAACCTTTTGTGGAGTCCTATATAAGGGGAACTACTCTTCCCCCATTTTGTATAATCAATAGCAAAAGAAAAAAAGAGTCTTCTTCCACCGAAAAATCCACTCTTCTTCTTAGCCTAAAAAGTCTGCTCTTCCAACAGGCATGACGATAAAAATGTAATTACTACTCCCCGGTGTTTACTACTCACACAGTTTTCCTCTACACCCGTGCAATAGAAGGATACAACTTTAGGGCTAAAGTTGAAGATTTTCAAAATGTTGCACACCCAAACATACACGGCCACATCTGGAATTACTAGCACACCTTGCGACAACACCTCCAAAGAGGAGCTGGGAGTTAATATATATATTTCCCCGTTAGTGTTTTGGAATGAACGAAACATATGATTTTATTCATCACGAAGGCAAGTAGAGAAATCTAACCTTATTTCCACATGGTGTGTGATCGATCATCAAGAGCACATGCAACTTCAAAGTGATTGAAATTGCGCAACGACAACCAAGTCTCCAAAAAAGATGGAATCTACTACCCCAGCTAAACACTGGTTCTTGTTGTGGAGCTTCCAGCTGCTTGTGAGGGCTAAGATTATTCTTTGAATTTTTATGGCTACATATTGCCTATGTATATAGAATGAGATTTTATTATCTGCTATTTTCACTTGCATTAATTATGGCGTGAATATTGATCTTTTCTGTAGAAGGCAATAATATTGTTAATGAGATTCTAAACCTTTGCACTAGCTCGTGTAGAGCTGTACGGGCTGAAGCAGCTCACTTTCTTTCACGCTTTGCACTTTCTTCTTTAAAAGATTACTATTGGGTTGTTAGCATCATGTTGTTCATTTCTCGCTGTGTAATTAGTGTTAATTGTAAAGATAGAATCCAGGAATTGTTCCACCATTCACCAAAAATAAAAAGTTAAAAAATTGAAAATGTTAAAAACTTCCTGAAAAGCCAGAACAAGAACAACCTTCGTTAGAGATATGTATTAAAATCTATGACAAATACTTTATTAAATTTCCAGGTCTAATGTAGGTACATAAATTATCATCGAACACTATAATGAAATATAGTATTAGACATAATCTAGTAGTAACCACACTTCCTTCTTTAAACATTAATGGAGCCACTTTAGGCCCAAAAGAGTATATGTCCTCTCTCAGCTTTTTGAAATTTCAACTTTTTCTATATTCTTTATTAAAATATTCAATTATATATCTTATTTTCCCCCCTAAACTTTGATAATTTAAAAATTCACCCATATATCTTATAAAAAAATTCAATAATACTCCTCATTTGTCCACATTAAATTTTATGATTTTTAAACTTTACTTATATTTAAATACTTGATTACCACACTTCTATAAATTTTTTTTTATCTCACTTTTAAAAAGAAATTAATCATATTTTGGTTCATATTGACTATGTGCATCTCAAAATTACCATTTTTAGATTGCCCTAAATTTTATTACTCAATTTTAAGTCCATTTGAAGAAATTGAAGAAAAAAATATAAAAAACAAGGAGTGAAAAAAAAAAAAACTAAATTTAGCATTAGATCCCCTCAC
>JXTC01000112.1:723113-742648 GCA_002914845.1 Trema orientale
AAAAAAAAAAAAAAAAAAGGGGGGGTGTTTGAGTTCAACCTGATGTTTTGAGACTCACGTAAGCTCAATGATGGAGGAAGAAAACGGCATCAAAGATGTCGAGAATAAAGTACTCTAGATGGTACTCTTTAAGTAACGAAATAGACTACATATAGGCCATCTCCAACCGGACACCAAAACACCATTTGGTATCAAATTTGGTGTAACACCATTCTTTTGATGTTAGTTTTAGAGGCTTTTTATTCCTAATATTTTTTTTAGCGCAAGAAAAACTAGGAACATTCATTGTAGTGTAATATTTTGTGTTGGGGATATTTTAGCATAACATTTGGTATAATGGGTTGAAAATTAAATGATAAAATAGTATTAAAGTTGCACCATTTTGGCTCAATAGTTACACCATTTTGGGTTGGAAATGGCTAAAAAGGATATTGTTAAAAACAACTGTTATAAGTCAGGTCCCATGGCATCAACCCCCATTTTGTAACATACACGACCAACGTCTTTTCTTAAAATTAAACACACTTCCATTCATTTCAATAACTAGTCTAATAATACATAAGTTGAACTATAATTATTACAGTAAACAAATCAAATCATCATATTCGATTGTTGCCTAAAAATACCATCATGAACCAACACCTAAATCCTCCATTTTTCCATTGGACTTCCATGAACTTGAAAGGTAAAACCATACACCATAGAACGTCCCTTATATAGTTGTATGTCAAATATTCACTCGTAACCTAATTTTGCAACAAAGAACCAATTTCATTTAGAAAGTAACCCAAGGAAAACTGCGACTTCTAAAACATCCAAGTCTCATCTCATTCATTCACTCATAGACTTTTAAGTAATATTCCAAAAAGAGGCCAGCAAATTCAAGCTCACGATCTTTGATGGGGTGCACACACACTATTGGAGGAAAGAGAAAAAGAAAGAAACTAGATCCAGATTCAGTAAATTTTCTAACATTTAACAAGAGATTCATTTACATGACCAAGACTAAATCACCAATAGGACTTTATACAGAACTTCCCAGTGAACATCAAAACGTGAAATAGTAGAGACCCTTCCTAGTACTAACCCACTTTATATTACAACAGAGAGCCCTGCTCCTTGAACTTGTTCAAACCTTATCTTGAACACAAGGTTTGACTCCGTTATAACACTTGATCAAACTACTTACAGACATTAGCAGTGATATGATCACCAACAAAACATATCATATATACAGTAACAGATCTCAATTCTCTCCAAAAATATTCAAAAATTCTCTCCTCTGGTTAAGTCCGCTATGTTTGTGAATTGTGGTGGCATTCAGCTTCCTTCTATATACAATTCCTTTGCTGGAGTTTCAAGCCATTGCAGGGATACTGGAGTTTTGGCGATCCCTATTGAGACAATCAAATCCTTCTACTCTAACTGCGGCCGGTTTAAGACCATACTGCATTCTAACACATCCTCCTTTACGTGCTGAAGATGATGGCGAAGATAAACCCGAAGGGGATGGATATGGAAATCCCGGAAAAGGAGCGAGCTTCTCATCTCCAAATCGGGCATCTTGGACTACTGGGTTAGCAGCTCTGCTCGGAGGAGACCCACAAAAAAACGGGGGTGAAGAGGCTATCTGGGCCATGGATTGTTCCGCCCCATATTCCTCCTGTAAAATACAACACATCATTCAGTAAAAAGACGCTATATATCTATCATCCGTGCTGACTCAAAAAGGAAGCAATCTAAAAACTTATTATCAATGTCAACCAAAATTGCACCAAAATAAAAAGATCACCCACCGAAGTGATCTCAATTCACACCGTGTTGATAGACAAAAATCAAAATTTTCATCAGAAGATTTTCAAAGCGATAGTGTAGCCACATCACTGTTTAAGCCTAAGAGAAAATCTCTTCTTTTTAAAGAAGCAGTTCAATTACCGCCAGATTACTTAAGATAACAAAACAAATAAACCAAAAAAAAATCGATAAACAAAACATAAGGATAAAGAAAAGAGAAAGGATCTACCTTCATGAGAATCATGTCCAGCAGATCCGCCCCAGCTTTTGAGTCACAAAACTCGGGTAATGGGCTGCTAGATACAAAAACAAGAAGACAAAAATGGTTAGAAAAAAAAAAACCCGGATCTCTAAAATTTAATCATCAGAGCTACCAAAAAAATGGAAAAAAAAAAAAACAAACAAACAAACAAACGTTCATCAGATGGGAAAGGAAAATTACTTGATCTGCAATCTCAAGGGCCTGATAGAATTACTAGGCAAAATCCCAACACGGCGAGGCCTAGGGCAGACAACAGGGTCCATGGGATCAGCTACTAAGGCGGAACCTCCTCTGATCTCTTCACGGACCATCAAGGCGTTCTGCTGAAGACTAAAATGATTCATCTTTCAAAGCAAAATTGATTCTGCAGAAGAACGCCTAAGCAAAGCAACACAACACAAACAAATAATAATTAAATTCAGCTGAGATTTTCTCAACAATTTTGCAGATCCAAACCAAAGTCAAAAACTGTTCAACAAAATTCACAGTATTACATAAATCTGAAACTTATTTTCTCCACTCTCCACAAATAAAGCTGAGAAAAAAAATTAAATTAAAATTAAAATCCCAATATTTTCGATCTTCATAAATCAAGCTGACCCTATAATTTGAGATCTTATTTATTGAGGGGGGAAGAAAAAAAAAAAGAAGCAGGAAGATCCTTATAGCTAGATTCCTCCATTTTTGTACGGAAACAAAACAGAAGAGACGAGATTAAGACAATTCTACAGCAGATCTAGGGTAGACCTCTGGAAGATGGAACTTCCCTCAGCTCCAGAGACGGATCCCAACTCAAAACCCTAAGACTTCACTCGCAGAGCTCAACGGATCACGTAATAAATGATCATTAAGCAAGCTTTGGAGAGGGTTTTTTACAGAGATCGGAGATCCAAACGGATGTAACAGACGAAATTGGACCAAAATCACAACAAAAATGGAAATTAACAAAGATTTTTTTTTTAAAAAAAAAAAAAAAGTAGATCTGGTATGAAGGAGTGGCTAGGGTATGAAAAAAAAAAAGAGTGAGCTAAAAATAGGAGAAAAATTAATTAAGGAGAAGATATGTTCTGTAAAGTTGACAAAAGAGAGCAGCCATGGAAAGAGAGAGAGAAGAGAAGAAAAGATACCTCAAGGGAATCCTCCGAGGAGAGAAAGCAAAGGGAATGATGCCACGAGGAGAAGGGGGAAAACAAAGTCTACCCTTCTTCTTTCATTTATAGCCATCAATATCATCCAAACCAAAACGTCAGTGTCCACCCACTCATCCCCCAAACTCACACTTAAACGTCGTCGTTTTTATGCTCTTTCATTTTAGGAAATTTCCAATATAATCAGGGGCATATACAGCAAAATGACAAACTTTTGAACCCATTTAAGTAAAGGCCCGTTTTTTAATTGATATATGTGCAAGTATACCGAGTATAGAATATGATATACTCGATATAAAAATTGATATACTTAGTAAATAAATTAAAACTAGTGTAAATTAAAGTGTAGAAGTACATACATATGTTTAGATATTTAGCTATTAAAAAAAAAAGAAAAATGAATATTTATTAAAATGAAGTGTATTTACACCCACCATAAATTCTCATGTAATATATATGGAGTTTTGCGAAATAGGTGGAACGGCTTTGGTTTCACCACTTCTATTGGTTTTAAATTTAAATTAGGCTAGGAATATAAAAGTTGGAAAACTGGGAAACAAATCATATTGTAGTTTACCCCTTTGGAACCTATTCCAAAACCATGTGTTTTGAAATGGTTTAGAGAAATTAAACCAAACTGTACTATATATACTTACGGTGTGGTGCAGCTTAGTTTCCACCACTTTAATAATAAGCATTAGAAACACATTTGACAGATTTTGTTTTGGGTTTAAAAAATTTAGCCGGTTGAAGTTTTTGTCTATTATTCCCTCTAAACTAATTTTTGTGTATGACATAAAAAAATTACATTTATTTATAAAAATCCATTCTACGAAACATAACATTTAAAAATTAAAAGTAACATAGTGAAGAAAAAAAAAATTACTTACAGCATTGTTCAATGCATGTTGCAATGCCGCTGGAACAGCATTAAATTTCTCAAAACTACACACCAAACCGCACATTGCAGTTTGAGCATTTTATAAACTATATCAAACCATATAATTGTTAAAAAAATAAAAAATAAACATAGATTGTTTTGATTTGTTCAATTTTTATTTTGAACACCCTACTTCTGCAAAATGTGATTTTTTGTAAAAGACCTACTTTTTAGAAATCTTTGCAAAAATTCTTTTTAGATGGTCAAATTTGTATCAATAGTGATTAAGTACAATTGAACAATAATTAATTTAAAGGACTATTTTATACAGAGCCATTTTCTCTATAAGTCCTATTCCAAAAACAATATTTAAAAAAGACCTTATAAAATGTATTTTATGTGTTATGAACCTCAATGGTTATATTTTGTAGTACTCAATCTCCTACCTTAGAATATAAGCAGGGATGAAGCTGTGATTTTTGTCTAGTTAATACTAAAATTAAAGTTTGTCTATTTTATATGGGCCATTTCATATTTTGTTTATTTTTGAGTGGGAGATTTGTATATAACATGACTTATAAAAATATAAATGCATACAAATATTTAGGGCTTATTTGGATTCACTTTCGTTTTCTATTTTTAATTTTTAATACAGAAAAATGGAAAAAAAAAATTAGAAGTTTACGTGGCAACCTTGTTTTTGTTTTCTTTTTTTTTTAAAAAAAATTACAAAAATTGTCATAAAAAAAGTGGTCATAAAAAAATTTTAATACCTTTATTTTTTTAAACAAATTTCATAAGCGAAAATATATGCATATATTTATACACAAATACATATACATATATATGTATACATAAATAAATACAAGTTTATAAGATTTTCTCTCTCATTATTTATATTTTTTTGTTCTTCATCATAAGTAATGAAATAAAGTTTGTCAATCATGTTTCTTGTTTTTAAAAATTAAAAATCAAAACAAAATTTTGTTTCTATTTTCAATTTATTTAAATATTAAACTAAAAGTGAATCTAAGCAAATACTTGGGACTTTTCAAACGAAATATAAAATTAAGTGGGCCTTTTAGGATTTTCTCCCTCTATATCCCTAGGTATAAGCATTATTTTTGGAGACAAGGATCATATTACTAATCCGTAATAGATTAGAAAAGGAATAAAAATTAGAAAAGTAATCACATTTTCCTTCCACCATTCATGTGTTTGTCTATTTATTTAGAGTACACTATTTTGGAAAATATTTCATATAGTTAATTAAATTTTGAAAGAATGACTTAATTTTTTATTCCTTCTCATTCTTCTTTAGACTAATTCCCTCTTCATTTCCATTTCTTTTCATTACGGATTAATAAACATATTTAAAATGCATTCTTTATTTTTATTAGTTTCTAGAAATACAAAATAATCTTTCAAGATGATATTTTTGCATGTTATGCAAAATTCAATTGATATATCTTGTATTTCTCAGTTTCATAACTCAAGAGTCTGTTTTAAAGAAAAAAAATCTTTTTTCCCTTTTTTCTTTGCTACTAGGTGCAAATTTATTGCTCATCATTCTTTTTGGTGTTCTGATGAATGTTTTTTTTTTTTTATTTGAAGGTCAATTTTAATTTTATTATTAATTTTAGTAAAAAGAAACTTTTGTCATTTGATAATATAACTCAGCTGGAGTGTAGTGAGATAAACCTAATTGACAACTTATTTTTAGTAAAATAAAAAACTTATTTTATATCTTACTAACGTACTATTTCTACTCCAACCTAATCTTAGCTTCTCAATACCCATGGACAAATGTTTTCAAAGAGAGAGGAAATTGTCTTAGATTATATAAGAAGGAATCAACACAAGATCAACCATGATCGTTTGAGCATTTGAGTATTCGACATTCAACTATAATCTAACAATCTCAAATGCAGTTGATGTCTGTTTAAATAGGATTGATCTAGTTCGACTACATTCAAACACAACCATACCTCACTAGATAAATGCGTTTTCTACTAGAATTACTTGATGCCAAAAAAATCGTGCTTATTTTTGAAATATTACACATATTTTTTAGGAGACGTTTTATTCATTTATTTTCAATAAAAATAATAAGAATTTTCTGTTAATATTCTACTACTATCTAAGTAGAGGGGTCTTTACTCCTTTCTTCTTTCTCCTTTCCTTTCTTTTCTTCTTCTTCTAACTGGCAATAGAGTCTCTTTTCTTCGCCTTCTATCCAGCTGGAGAAGGAGATCTAAAGTCTTGGATGGTTTGCACTTTTGAGACCTACAAATGTTCAATTAAGCTCTTGTTGCAAAGTAAGCATTGTGCATTATTCATAGTCCATCTTCTTTAGTGCCTCAAATTTAATTTAAATATTCTACAATACAAATTTTCTGAGTGCTAAGGATAAATCAAGTTCATCCTACTTGTGGAAGAGTATTCAGTGGAGTTAATGGCTTATTTTCAAAGGTATGGATTAGCCATGGCAGTAATATTTTGTTGAGAATCTGACGGACCCAGATTCGTCGCTCCTAGGATCTCACTTCAAAGAAATGTCAGAATAATAGAGAAATAATAATATGGAATAGAAACCAATTTCACAATACAAGAATTTAAGTAGAAAACTCCCAAATCAGGAGAAAAACCACTGTCTCTCAGAAAAGAATTTCACTATATGAAAAGTTTCTA
Source organism: Trema orientale (assembly GCA_002914845.1). NCBI lineage: Eukaryota > Viridiplantae > Streptophyta > Magnoliopsida > Rosales > Cannabaceae > Trema > Trema orientale. The sequence goes on from JXTC01000112.1 coordinate 729,889, forward strand.
CAATCATATAGATTTCTCTCTTTTCTACCTAATGACCCTAATATACTCAGTAATATACTCAAGTATTTTCTCACAAGTATTCTCTCACTCGCACCTTACATCGCCATTCTTGGAAACCTCCTCTTTCACAAAGAAACTCTACTCTCTTTAAAAGGAGAAACAAAGAGAAAAAAAAAAAAAAATGATTTAATTAGAAGAGAGAACTTGAAATGCTTCCAAGTTTTGGGATACAAAACAAGTGATGAAGCCCTCGTATTTATAGAATTTGAAAGGTAGTGAGAACACCACATTTTACTATTGCTATTACAGCTGTCTTTTTCAGTATTGCTATTAGTGCTGCCATTTTTACTATTGCTATTACGGCTGCTCTTTTTACTATTACTATGACGGCTAGTTGGTGCACATTTATTTACATATATGTTCACATGTATTTGCATAGATCTATTCACACATATTCACATACATCAACAATCTCTCACTTGAAGACTTGATTTCAATCAGATCTTCATATACGATCTCATCTCATAGCTTATGTTGCTATCATTGTCTTTACTAATAATCATAATCCACCATATGAGTATACCACTTAGAATTGACGAATTCTAAGATTTTTATCTCAGCTCATGTCAAAAGAACTTTGCTGATAACTATGGTGCTGACTCCCACGTTTAGCTTCTTCGGGAGTCCATCAGTCATCGACATTATTGAGCACACACCTTATATCAACGCCAAGTCAATGTATATGTGCAAACTTGTTACCGCTAATTGTGACATATCTTTTTTCATGGCATCTTTTAAGATAAGCGGCACACCATGAGGATGCACATATCATGATCAAAGGACGAGATCATCCTCTCCATCATAGGAGATAATATTAGCAGCATCACCAGATTTGGAGCTTTTAGCCGAACCCGCTCCATCTTTTTGACAATTTCTTTTCAGGTACCCAGATTGTCCACACCCCCAGCAGATTACATTCTTTTTTACGGAGTTTTTCTTTCCAGTGATGACTGCTAATGCTGAACCTTCATATGGAATATTACTTCTACCACCTGTCAGCCTTCTTTCTTCAGACAAAAGTTTACTTATGACTTCAGAAAAAACTACAGTCTCTTTCCCATGCACCAAAATAGGTTTTATATACTCATAAGAAGGTGGAAGAGACTTGATGAATCGTAATGCCTTATCTTCATGTTGAATCTTCACTCCAATAGCCTCCAGTTTAGAAACAATACCATTCAAGATATTAAGATGATCAGAAATTTTCATGCCTTCATTCATACACAGTGTATGAAACTGCTCCTTCAGGTACACTCGAATTGAGATACCTTTCACCTAATACAATTCTCCAAGCTTTCCCCATAGGTCTTTGGCCATCATTATTCCAAGCACATTTGCAAGGACATTTTTGGCCAGACACATATGTATCGCACTTGCAGCTCTTTCATCTAGATCATCCCAGTCTTCATCGCTCATACTGGATTTCTCAAAATCTTTGCCCTTGTAAGCCTCTCTTCCTTTCAAAACCTTGCATATTGAATCAATAAATCCTTGACTTGTATTTGCTACAAGCTAAAATTGATGTTCCCATCAAATTTCTCCACATCAACTCTAACCGGAATTGAAATCTTGTTTCCTGACATCTCGCTTTGCACTTCTAGCTTGAAAAACCGCTAAGAAAATTTCCAAGAAGGATTAAAGGGTTCAAATGCTCCCACTTGAATACAGCCTCCTTACATAGAATTTCTTAGACTAATACCAAGTTATAGTATACCGAAGAACCCTGTTCTGATACCACTTATTGGGAATCTAACCGACCCAGATTCACCACTCCCAGGATCTCACTTCAAAGAAATGTCAGAATAATAGAGAAATAATAACATAGAATAGAAACCAATCTCACAACATAAGAATTTAAGTGGAAAACTCCCAAATCAGGAGAAAAAACACTCTCTCATAAAAGAATTTCACTATATGAAAAATTTCTACAATCATATAGATTTCCTTCTTTTCTACCCAATGACCCCAATATACCCAAGCACTTTCTCACTAGTATTCTCTCACTCGCACCTTACACCACCACTCTTTGAAACCTCCTCTTTCACAAAGAAACTCTACTCTCTTTGAAAGGAGAAACAACAAGAAAAGAAAGAATTTAATTAGAAGAGAGAACTTGAAATACTTCCAAGTTTTGGGATACAAAACAAGTGATGAAGCCCTCGTATTTATAGAATTTGAAAGGTAGTGAGAACACCACATTTTACTATTACTATTATGGCTGTCCTTTTCACTATTGCTATTAAGGCTGCCATTTTTACTATTGCTATTATGACTGCCCTTTTTACTATTACTATGACGGCTAGTTGGTGGAGCATTTGTTTACACTACATAGATCTGTTCACATGTGTTTACATAGATCTGTTCACACATGTTCACATACATCAGTATATTTGTATTCTTGAGGACACATGGATCCCATGAACAGTAACTTCCATGCCAATTTCCAGCAATATTGACTCTGCAGCTAAGAATAAAGATCCCTTGATAGGGCTTTGGTTATAGAATAAGGCTACTATACTGAATCTACCTTTTTACCAATTGATCATGAGGCTATTACCTCTATTCTATTGAGTTTGTAGGAAAGGGAGGATTGTCCTATCTAGCATTATAACTCGGTAGGTAATTATATTGTGTAGCAGCTACCATGTATTACTATAGGAAAAATTTTCGTCCCACGGTTCCTATTCATCTTCTAATGCTAGATAGCAGAAATCATTTTAAAAGCTTCATATCCCTTCATAAATTTATATGGAAAGCATTACAATATATTGTAAAAAAATTTATTAGTTTAAATTTAAAGTTAAAATTTTATTATATATGAGTAATGCTTTCTAAAACACAAATGCCCAAATTTGTGCAAAAAATAAATAATATAGAACAGCAAACTAAGCCTAATGGCTTATTAATCAGGTCTAAGTAATCGATCTAATCTACACAGTAATGGATTAAATTAGATTGTATTGATTAAAAAGTTTTATGTGAATTGCACTAATTGTGATTTGTAAAATTTGCCCTTAGTGTAGATCAAATGTGTATACTAAAAAAAAAAGTGCAAACTTTTTTTTGATGAACCGTGCACATTAAGTTGTATGAAGACAACGAAAAGGAGATGATTTCCAATCCTTACATTTTTTTATTTTTTATTTTTTCTTTTCATGGAAACACGATCGTTTAACATTATATGAATATTTCCTTTAAAAGAAAGGCACGTTATATAAATAAACATTGAAATAATTCGCACACAATGGTTATAGGGAACGTGGACATGCGCATGATAGATGGGATTATTGCCAATAATGAGTAGTGATACGGTATAAAAAGAGTAGTGATACGGTAATAAAATAATCAATAATACAAGTAAATCTATAATCAATGGATTTGGTATATATCAGTCAAAGCAATGATATAGGTTATGTGTGCTGGATTAAAATGCAGAGTAAGACTCTTTGACTTTGACAATGGAGGAAAGTAACTAATCGAGCTGGCCTCCATCAATTGACTTATCCACCACCTTACCCACACACATCACCTAGAATTTTTTTTTTTTTGAAAGGCACGTCACCTACAAAATTGATTACGACTATATGTCAAAAATATTTATTTATTATTTTTTTAACATGGAAGGAGATTAGAACCTTGAATTTCAATAATGAAAGTATAATTACTAATCAATTAATTCTGTGACTACTATTATTATTAATACTATTATAACTATGCTATTTTTTTTTTTCAGTATGATTTTGCGCAATAGAGTGTTATCCCCCTTCATTTGAGAAGCAGATTCTTTTTTTTTTTTTTTCTATTTTCTTTTTATTTTCATATAATGAGTATTTTCAAACGCAATTCCAGTTTCAGTTTGTATTTTAGTAGTTATATGCTTGAAAATGACAATAAAAAGTTGATGGAGTTTTTTAATGATATACTAAAGTTCAAATTGATGAATTGATTCTGATACTAAAATTCAATTTCAATATATTTATATGCACTAAGTTAATTAAGGAGAATTTATGGGGCCGTTTGGTTCGTCCATTCCATTCCATTGGAATGGAAAATCCATTTGAATGAGTGTTTGTTTCAACAACTCTAAATTTTTCATTCAAATAGTCTTTTGGAATGAGTGTTTGTTTCAATAATTTAGTTTTTCCATTCAAATGGTTCATCAGTCACATCAACTATTTAAATAAATTTTTGTGTCTTGGATGAGAATGGAGGGGAAGAGGTGTTTTTGAATGGTCCATTCCAATACTCTCATTCTAATTATAACCCATTCCACTATTTTTTTCATTCAAATGTCTTCCATTCCAATTATAACCCATTCCACAATTTCCATTCAAATACACACATTCAAATAAGCGAAACAAACGGGGCCATATCATCGGGTCTACTAAAATCTCAGTATGAAAAAAGGATTCACCTATAAATATTTTCAAAACTAACCCTTATTATTGTGTCACACATGTAAATTATTTAGATATCATATTCCATAACAAATCCTAAAATATATTCATCTTCAACATACCCCAAACTACTTCTACTACAACTGTTGGTCCTGATCCCAACCCTCACTGAGCCTCCCATTGACTAGGGTCGAAAATTTCAACAGCGGTCGAACTTGTTTTGTTGTCTCTCCTAGTTATTCCGATTGATTTTCAACCAACAGCCGGAAAATTTCAACTCTAATCAAAAGCTATTTTCGACTGTAGACAAATAATTCGACTGGGGTCGAATTTTTGACTTGTGTTTGACTGTGTCAAACAACCGTAGTCGAACATTTTCGATCCCAGTCGAATATAGTCGGCTAACTTCCTAGCACAACCACCTTCAGTTTTGACTTTTTTGACTTGGTCAAAAATTTGACTGGAGTCGAGTCAAAGGTAATTTTGAAACTCCAAAATTATTAAATAACATGGTAATAAAAGTTATACTTTTACAAATAGTTTGTAGGTTATCTATTTTTTCACTCGTTAATTAATCATATAAGTATTCTATATACTTGGAAAAAAAATTAAGTCATTTCATAATTTCTAATCATTTTTACTTATAAATGAGTTTTCCAAACGGGATTACCTTTTTTTTTTTTTTGAGGGAACCAAACAAGATTATTTTTGCTTTCAAAAAAAAAAAAGTGATGACTTTTCGTTTTTTTTTTTTTTTCAACATACTAAAATTCAGGGGGGAAAAAATAAGCAAACCAAAGCGTAACATTTTCTCAAAATTTAGAAGGAACCACATGATTAAAATAATAATAAGCTTAGATCTTTTATTGATGGCGTGGTCCAAATGATAACCTTGGTCAAATTGATTTGGGAAACTTTTGTAATTTACTCGAATAAATAAATAGAAGATATTAGATTGCCGTAATCTGAAAATCCTCACGAGCGCCATTAGCGCGGGAGACCGCGCTCAGTTAGGGGGCCCACGTCGTACGCGGTTGTCCTAGATCTCGATGACCGAATCACTCTGGTTATGCACTAAAATCGTGACACGTGTCCAATTACGCACTGGAATCCCACTGGGTTCCGGCAATAAAGTAAAGCACGTGCTCCACGCTTAGGAACCGACATCAGGCCAGACTGGCTCTGCTGCCCGACAAATCTATCTCAGGTGTCCACGACCACTGAATTATCAAAGCTACCAACTGTCAGATCCAAAATTAAAATTAAAAAACAATTATTTTCGTTTCTTTCTTGCTTTCTTTTTTTTTTTTTTTTGTTAAATTGTCTTTTTTTTTAAAAAGGAAAAAGAGAAAGTTAGCTTTGAATAATTTAATATATTAATATCCAATCAGACCAATAAAGAATATATATGTACACATATATGGAAATATCCAAAATGACTAGATTATGAGTTGTCTAAGACTATAATCTCATATATTAATATCTTCCAGGTGGCAAAATTGGCGGGCTAGCTAGCAATTATTTTTGGTCTAGAATTAAATATGAATATAACAGTAACCTACCAGAATTTATTATTGAAACTCGAGATAAAAAATCTTTGCGAAGTTGATGGCAAACTATCAAAATAGTTGTATCAAAATTAAGAGGATACGTAAGACATTGAGAATCTCAATCTAAGTGAAGCGTCTGAATAAGATATTGTGAGTATTTCTTATTTTAATTTATGTAAATATTTATCTTTTTACTGAGATTTATTTAGCAAAATAATTTATTTTTCTTGTGTAGTTAAATCGAGCAAAACTATTACTAGTAGAAGATACAAATTTTAAGAAATGATTCAAATTTGATCACGTGTGGCTTATCATTAAGGATATGAAAAATTTTCTGATAATGTCAACAATCCAACACCCGTCTTTCCAAGGCAAAATGGTAACTTTGTATCTTCACAATCTGAGTCGTCCCCCATAGATTCTCCTACTCGGCATATCCTAGTTTTTTTGTACTTGATCTTAATACAACTGACGAGAAAATTGGCAGTAATTCATCTCAACGACCCATTAGAGTGAAAAAAGTCAAAAGTAAAAGAAAAAATGATGCAGATATGTCACAATTTATTAATACTATACATCGAAATAATCAGGAATTCCTTGAAGTTCTAAAAAAAAGTAACTCCAATAGGTGACAAAATTATGAACTTCAAATCTTACGTGCTCAAAACGAGTCTAAAAAATTAGCAGTCACTAAATATCGTGAAGATAATAAAATATTATTTACTGATTTAAACTCCATAAAGGACCCCAACTTATGGGAGTTTATTCGAAGTGAGCAGATAAGAATCATGAGGAAAGAGTTCAACAACAAGGAGAAGGATTTCAAAATACCTCTAATATTTTTGGGCAATTTTTCACTAATCTTGGAGGTTCCGGAGATGATCTCCCGTCATACTAAATTATGTGTTTAGGTTATGATGTATTTTCTATATTGTATTAGCCACATTTTTTTTCTTCTTCTTTTTTACATATATTGTGTTTTTTTTTTTAACTTTATATATTTGTAACTTCTTGTTCTCTACATTTATGCTTTTATATACTAAGTTGTAATAAACGTTGTATTTTATTAAATTTAATTGAGTGTTTGATTATTTTATTAATTTTTATACATTATATATACAATTTTAATTATTTATAAATATGTAATATTTTTTATTATCAAATTTAAAATATTAAATTAATTAATTTTTATTTAAATTAACTAAAACAATTAATATAAAATCATTTACAATAATTAACACGTTTTAAATATAATAAATCTGCCCAAGGATATGTGTAGAATTAGACATTTAAAATGGGGGTATTTTTGGGAATTCAACAACAAAGAAAAAAAAAAAGAAAAATAGCGCACTACTAATGGCGCGGCACTATAACATCCTAGCATTTTGCCGTTGGAAATGCCGATCGGTTGGAGACGATTTTTTACTTCATTTTTAGCATAAACGGCATTATGCCGATTGGTTGGAGATGGCCTTAGAATATATATAGAAATCAACTTTTATATGAAGGTATATTTGATAATTTAACAAGAAACGACAAAAAAAATATATATATATATATAGAGCGCAGAGCGTTATTGCTACAGTGCCACACCATTGTAGCGTTTCTCTATTTTGGCTCATAATTTGCTGCTCGATTGGAGTGAATTTAGTGCACTATTTTGACCAAAAACGGTATTTTACTGCACGATTGGAGATAGACTAATAACTACAACCCAAAGAATATTTAATAATCACATGAGATTCTATAACATTTTTCTTTTCTAACAAAAGTACAATAGTACCCACAATATTCAATCATTTTCTCTCCATTTCTTCATCTTCTTCAACCCTTCAGAAAATTCCTGTCCAAAACCTAGAAAGTTTGGCCAAGCTCAAGGGCCCCCATCATTTTGAACTCCGATGATCTTGTGGGCCATGATCATCTATGTTGCCTTCAATGTTGTCTCTCAGAGGTGTTAATTGAGGGTTTGAAGTCTATTGAGCTTTAACAGTAGCGAGGAGTCGTGAAGTGGAGGTGACAGAGGGGCTTCGAGTTGGCCCCGGCAGCATACCTTGTGGGTGACCTTGCGGACGCAGACCACGTGGAAGAGAAGTAATGAGGGAGAAGAGGGGGAAGAGAAAAGAATTGGTTTTAATCTTTTTTTCTTTTTTGGGTTTTTTTTATAATTGTAATTGGAAACTAAAAATAATAATCAAAACAATAAAATGATATATTACTTTTTGGAATCTTTTTAATCAATTAATGAGAGGTAATATAGTCTTTTCACTCTACAATTCACTTAATTTGTGAGGTTAAGTTAGACATTTAAAAAAATTTAAAATCAGGGTTTAATAAAAAAAAAATCAAAAGTAAACTTAGTTTTTGCAAAAAGCCTTGAATCTCAAGGTGTTTTTATGTAATTATCTATTTTTACATTGATAGAAAACCAACTAGGTTTACTTTCAGAAGTGGTGTGGTTATTATAGAGTAAGACTTGAATACATAGTAATATAGCAAAGAGAGAAGGTATTGGGAGAATGATACCTTTTAGGTCGACATGTTTCACATAAGTTCTATATATTGAGAGAGGATATTCCCCTAATAGAGAAAAACCTCATTAGCTGCGCTAATTTAATTTGAAGCGTGTTCACACCTCACCCTGTTAAAGATAGTGATATCTTTGACCAATCAAGAGATTAATATGTCCTTTCAAAAAAAAAAAAAAAGAGATTAATATGCAAAAATCTAATACTAATTAGAGATAATTGCGTACATCATCGTTATGTGAGTATTCCATCTCGTTTGCATTACTCTATTAAGACTGGGCCGGACACCATACTAGGGTGATTCAATTAGACTTATGAACAATAAATAAAGTGAAAATTACACCTAATAACTATTATTTAAAAATTATTTCAAAAATACCCATTTTTAAAACTTCTTTCAAAAATATCCATTTTTACGGTCCACATTTCATATGAAAAATATGAGTGGTCCACATTTACAATGTAAATTTTATCCAAGAGGTCCACATTTCATGTGTAAAATATAAACGGTACACATTTTAAAATGTGTGCCAATTTTGAGTGTAAATTTTATTCATGAAATGTGGACTGCAGCATATATTTAATGCATAAAATATATACCGTGGTCTACATTTCATGTGTAAAACAGTGGTGGTCTACATTTCTCCAAAAAAAGGTATAAAAATGGGTATTTATGAAATAAAAATAAAAAACAGGTATTTATGAAAATATAGTTTTAAAAACGGGTATTTATGAACTTTTTTCATAAATAAATTAGAGGAAATTTGATTTTCTTTATGGTAGTTTTTTTTAAAACAAATTGAAAGATCCCGTATTTTGAAATTGTTTGAAAAATTCGGGATTTTAAGTAGAAAAATATCACTTTTTATTAATTGATAAGAGACATGAAATCATAAGTCAAGTTATTTGAAGTAACTTGACTAGTAACCTCAAGTAACTAGATTTGTTACTCCAAGTAACCCAACTGATTACCTCAAATACCATTAAAAAATACCAATTTTGAAGAGAAAATAGTATTTTTCTAAATATTTATTAAAACTACACTAAAAAACTTTTAATAAGTGATACTTTTCTAAATCAATTCGGGATTTTTAAAAAATTCAGCCCATCCGGGACTTTGGGCCTAGAATTTTGTACAAGCGCAAAAATTTATTCCCAGTGCCCTTTTTTTGCCTTGTATTTCAAAAATACCTATTTTTATTGTTCTTTCAAAATATCCTTTTTTAGGTTTATATTTCATGTATAAAATGTGTGGTATACATTGAAAATGTAAATTTTTTACCTATAATTTATATTTATAGTGTAAATTTATACTTGTTGTATACATTTTGAAATGTAAACCTATTTTTAGGTAGAATTTTTATTCATGAAATATATACCACGATGTTCGTACATTTCATATATGATATCTGTATACATTTATAATGTGAATTTTCACTTAAGCTTTATATTTCTATTATAAATTTATGCCTATAATATGCATTTTAAAATATATACCAATTTTTAAGGTATAACTTTTATTCATGAAATATATATATATAAAATCCGTGTGATATACATTTCTTAAAAGAAGAACACAAAAACTAGTATTTATGAAACAAAAATAAAAAACGGGTATTTATGACAAATATGCTTAAGGTATTTATGAAATTTTCCCTGAATAATAGTCAACATAAAAGGGCTTCTTTCAAAATTCCAAGCCCAAAGTACCAAAAATTGAAAAATTCCAGGCCAAATTTTTTGAAAAATCTCAAATTGATTTCGAAAAAATATCACTTTTTAAAAAGTTGTTTTAGAAAAATAATATTTTTAATAAATATCTAGAAAAATACTACTTTTTTCTTCAAAATTAGTATTTTTCAATTGTACTTGAGGTAACCAGTTGGGTTACTTATGATAACCAATCTAGTTACTTGAGATAATTAGTCAAGTTACCTCCTGGTTACTTCAAGTATCTCGTCAATTAATAAAAAATAGTATTTTTCTAAATACTTTCAAAATGGTATTTTTCTAATTAAAATCCAAATTTTTTCAAACAATTTTAAAATCCGAGATTTTTCAATTTTTTTTGAAAAATTACCACAAAAATCAAATTTTCTTATCATAAAATTGTTCAATGTCATGTTTTCTATCAAATTTGCATTGTCTACGTTATTTTATTTTTAAATGATCTTAATCATATTTCTTCCATTTAGAATAATACAAAAATATATCATATGTACCCTACTACTACTAGATGTTTCCTAGCATATAAATACTATTTTATTTTCTTTGGTGGGGACAGGTTGATAGGAAGAGCTTTTATAAACAAAGGGCATGGCATGACCTTTGGGGCTCAAAAGTTAGTTTTAGAATTGTTTAGATGAATCGTCAAATGATTTTCTAATTAATGAAGCACAAATCTATTAGCTTTTTTAGAAAGATTTTCTTAGACTTTTACTTCAAGAAGTACCCAAATGGTTCCAAAATTTGATATCTATTAAGATGATGCTTAGTTTAGTTAATTATTTCTCGAACTTGACCTGATAGGACATAAAAAAAAAATGCAATCGAATTATGGGTTAATAATATTAATAGTCCCTAGTATTATACTTGTTGTACTACAATAACGGTCCCAGGATTATGTAAATTATTATAATAATAACCTTTTTGTCACAAATTATTAAATCTTAACAGAAAGAAGTTATTACAAAATGCACAATTTGATAACTGTGGTCAATAATAAAACTTCGAATTTTTAACTTTTACAGTCATTAAGACTTATACAATTATTGTAGCAATGACTATTTTTTCACAAACTATTAAATTTTTGACAAAAATAAATCATATGCAAATCATACAGTTTAGTAACTATAACTGATAACGAAATTTTAATTTGTAAAAGTAAATAATACGCAATTATATGCATTGTCGATGACTTATTTCTGGTAAAAAAAATATTTTTGGCATGACTAGTCCCTATGTTTTTCGTGATTGGCAAAATAGTCTCTGAGTTATTATTTTTGGCAATTAATTCCTTAAGTTTTAAAAATTTTGGCAATTAAGCCCTTTTTATGAGTAATTATTAAAATATTGGATGGAATTAAGTATTTTCAAGTCACATGCAAGATTTTTTTAATGTCAAAATTAATATTTTACTGACATTACTTAGAATTGGAAGGAAAATAACTAAAAATTAACAATATTTAACAGCATAATATAAAAAATTAAAAAAATAAAAAGTCTCAAAAATTTAAAATTTCTCTTAAATTTTTTTTTCTATTTCCCTTCTAACCTAATTAATGTAAGTGAAATACCAATTTATTTTACTTAAACATGTTCAATTTCATGAAAATTTTAATATCAACAAACAAAAAGGACTTAGCTAAAATATTTAAAACTTAAGGACTTAATTGCCAAAAAATTATCTTAGGGAATATTTTATCAATCTGCGAATAACCTAGGGATCAAACACACCAAAAACCCTTTAAAAAACTAACAATTTGTGACAAATGGTCACTGCTATAAAAATTATATAATTCATGGATTATTACTATGTAAATTGAAAGTTCGAGAATCAAAGTGATATAATGAGTATAATTTAGGGGCTATTACTATTATTAACCTTTCTTTAATATATTGCTTTCATTTGGCATGTCAAGTATACATCAAATGTGTGTGGCATCAGAAATTGTGCTTCTCCGGCCGTGGGTTGGCTTTGCATTTTCATTGATATTTATTTAATATTATCATAATTATCGAGATTTTAACTTCTTTCTAGTATATTAAACTAGTCGTTATACCGCGTTTTACGCGAGTTGTATTAATATTGCATACATTAAGCCTAATGTATAAGTTCAATGTATTTCAACATTAAAAAATATATTTATCTCTATATTTATTTTGATGAGACGAATATAGCACAACTATTTGTTCGATAAATTAAATTTATTATAAGCTATCATTAATATTAAATTAAATACAATATTATATAATACATGTATATATTACAACCAATCATAGTAAAGAAAAATAATGATAAGACCAATCATATCATGAAAAAATTAGGATTTTTCTAAAAATTTTAAAAATAGAATAATGATCAAAGATATAGTTAGGTTCAATGTATTTCAATATCAAAAAATATATTTATCTCTTTATTTATTTTGATAAGATGAATGTAACACAACTTTTTGACGTTCGATGAACTAAATTTAATATAAGTAATCATTAATATTAAATTAAA